>JBBPKN010000883.1:0-26186 GCA_038089275.1 Pulveroboletus cf. rosaemariae | reverse complement strand
CAAAGGCTTCGACAATCCACTCAGCATGTTGCCCACAAAGGGCGTAAGAAGAGCTCAGTTGTTGCTGAACCGTCTGACCGGTGGTTAAGTTCTCGATAACGGCGACACCAGAAGTCGTAGAGTAAGCAGTAACGGTGGTTTGGATAACATCACCAGCACTGAGGATGATTCCGGAGAAATCATAAGCGTACTCAGGGTACCACTCATACCAAGCTGTTCAATGAATGATGATTAGAAAAACAACTTGATCCGGAAACTTCAGTTTCTCTCACCACCGTACGAGATTTGACCATTACTGATCGTGAAGTCGACACCAGTCTGAAGGATAGCATTTCCGCAGGTATCACCGTCAATACCGACCTAGGCAGAGGCAGAACCATTGCCTGAAGGGGTGGGGATGGTAAAGGTACCAGTGACAGAGGTGAAAGTTCCCTGATAATAAATAGTAAGGCTGGGCATGGTAGTGAACCATGGTAATGGTATACGAACATTACCCTCATTCCAGACAGCACCAGCCCAGTTGGAGCTGTACATCACATTGGAGACAACGTCAGAAGACGCTTCGACACGCTTAAGCGGCTGCGACTGGCGACCCTCGCGACGGCGGGCAAGACGATCCCCCAAACGGGAGGAAGGAGCAGCCAGAGCCGCAGAGGCGAGCAAGAGGTTGCTAAGAAGAGCAAGCTTGGAGACCATGACAAGGATAAGGGACTGTGGCTTGTCGATAGGACAGAAACCTGGGATGGAGAGGACACATCCCATGGCCTTTATACGTATAGCACATCTTGATGTTCTCATGAAAAGATATCGCCAGGCATGCCCTCTCTGGGATTAGGTGGTTGCCAGAGGAATATCCCAATTTAATCCCTCCAATAAACCATATGCATGACGTGCACCATATGCTCACATTCTCGCCTCAAATTGAGTTTCTGGTTTTCATGACAAATTAGACACTGAGTCAACATGAATCCGATCTCATGGAGAAATGCAGCTAACCAGTATTGGGAGGCACAAGTTTCAGTCAAGCTGACTGGAAGTGAGAAGGGAGCAGCCGATGTAGAGATAACGGCCTTACCTTCTATCGAACTTCTGCTCATGTATGGGGCGGAGGACAATACAGGCAGAGCACGCACACAGTTCTAGTAGTATAACGCCACATAGGTGCAGTGATCTTGAAAAATCAATCCGTATGGATGATGAATTCAGTGGATCGGCCGCTTCACGCTTGGTGGGGCACATGCTCACGCCCAGGCAAATGCAAGCACCAGAAATTGGGAGATCAATAAATACAAGCCACATGGGAGATGGGAGATATGTAATTTGGCAGTTTTTCACGACCATCTGACGTGGCACACGGTTACGGTCACGTGCTCGACCTTTTCGGGGGTATGCGATCTCATGACCACGAGTACCCTAGTGCAAAAAAATCACTATTTTCGTTCTAACATCTTCACAAGGACACTTACTGTCCTCGGGTTCAATATGTGAATTCAGACTATGGCGCTCCATCTACTACGCATTTTTCATGATTTTTTCTGGAGTGCATTCAGCGTGTAGACTAATTCCGACTTTTGCCATCTTTTGCACATGCAATGCAAACTCTTCGTCACATCGGGTCACGCATCCGACACCTACGGACTTCGAAATTCCAGCCTCAGACATTGTCGGCATACGATACCGCAGGGCAAGAAACTTGAGGACTCAGATGAAGTTTCAAAAGGCTACAGAACAAGCAGTGGGTATATTATAAGTGTGAGTAGTAAGGTATAGCACCTGAGAAGCCATCATATATAGTATTGGATGAAGTAGGAGACTAAATTGTAAGTAATTCAAGAAATTGTTGTTAAAACTGTGAAACACCATTGTGAGGTGAAAACACTCAGGAATGAAATGGGGCAAAGATGTGGTGATTTGAGAAAGAATAGTCTACAGGGGGAGGTTACCTCTCTATATATGTTATAGCTAGGATATGACATATGTGTTACAGTAACTTCAAAAAGCATTTCAATATTTAATCTAAATACAGAGCACAAAGTGCCCTGCAAACACCCATGGGAATTTCATTTCACTTTGGTGAGACCAAATATAGTACCTACTCCTGGCTATAATCTGGCACTTAGATCATGTGATTTGGTCCAATGGCTGTGGAGATATGGCCATTTGAAAACAGTGACTCCATTGGAATGCTTTATGTTTTTGGTTATTAGGATATAATTAGTACTTGGTATAGCCCCCCTTTGCTTTAAGGACTGCTTTGACCCTCCAAGGCATGCTTTCAATCAATGCCTGACACTTCTCCACTGGTATCTTCTCCCACTCCATCTTAATCCTATCTCAAAGCTTTTGTATTTCTTTAGGAGAAAATTCATACTCAGCAAGCCTTCTCTTGAGATACTACCAGAAATGTTCAATAGGGTTGAGGTTTGGAGACTGTGCAGGCCATACTATGATTATAAAATCCTGCTCCTCTAGTCACTCCTTGATCTTTCTACAAATATGCATGAAGTTATTGTCCTGCTAAAAAATAATATTAGAAGAATTAAGATTATAGTACTCCATGATTTGCAGGAGTTCTTTCTTCAAAATTTGAAGGTAAAGATCTCTATTTATCCTAACATCAATTTTGGTGGCATATTCAATGCCCTGCCAAGTCATGCATCCCCACATTATTAAAGAATCTCCTTTATGCTTTATAATTTCTTTTACCAATCTATTACTAAGGGTTTCTCCTGGCTTTTTCCATATCCATATCTTCCCATGTGATCCCAGGCAATTGATTTTAGTCTCATCTGACCATATCATCTTCTTTTAGTCCTTTATAATCTAATTCTTGTGTACATTGTTATAGTTTTCAAATGTTTAGCCTATTTCTTGGCCAACTCCCTCTATGGATTATCCTAGAAGCCTCTGCTTTAGGTTTGATTTCCATTGTTTAGTACTTTTCCTTTATTCTTGCCAGTTCTATTATTGTTGCTTATTTTACCATAGTTATATTATATTGATTTGTTGTATTATAGATATAATAGAACATCCAAGTGCCTCAAGTCTTTTTTAAACTTGAGCACTTGTGAAAATAGCCTCTCTTGTTATAACTTGGGATTCTCTAAGACTATTCCTAGACTAAGGATGAGAAGGAACACAAAGGAGAACCCTAACTCTAAGAGGCTAGATAAAAGGACAACTGTAAGGGAAAGCTCTGGAGAAGAACTTGAGAATAGACTATGTGGACTTGGGCTAGAACTGACTAAACTCTGTAAAAAGAGTAGAGAATTCAAAGAAGAAATGTATCCACAAAGTAATCAAGACTAAAGAGCTTTGACTACTCTAGAACACTCTATATATATTACCAGACCAGCACACAAACCATGTAGGCTATATACACTAGTATGGGAATTCATACTAAAGAGGAAATTGGGCATAGGGTGTACTTACTAAGGAGTATTGCAGAAAGCCATGCAAATGTGGGAGAATGGAAGAGAAAAGTAATATAGAGTAATGAAAGGACAGGATTAATGGATATGAAAAGAAAACCAAGGCCAGGAGGCTAAGGAGATGCATCTAGAGATCTGCCATGATTAGTAGGGGAAAGTTTGAATGAATAATCATTAAAGGATTTTTCCAAGTTTGGGTACTCTTGGAAGTGAAGCCTAGACATAGTAGAGAGGCCAACATATAGATCTGTGGCAATAAAATGTGTAGATTAATCTGCATCAAGCCAAGCAAGAATACTGGCTTTTTAATTTGCAAAAAGGGATTATATAATGGTTGGAATATAAAATCAAGTAATATGAGAACATTTTAAAGCTCAGATATATTGTTTACATGTGTGTCATTGTTTATATTACCAAACAATGCCAAATATATCATAATTATAGTATTTCAATAAAGTTTTTGTTTTCAAATGTATTATATTCCATAATTTTAATCCAATTTTAATCCAGCTTGTGCCTAGTCCTTATACCCAGTAAGCCACTCTAGCCCTCTAACTTCCTTTTATACAACTCTAGCCCTCTGTTATTACTCCATTCCACTCTAGTTATGCTTATACATTTTCTGTCCTGCCATTAGTATGAGCTTCTCTGATCCTCTGTTGCTATTTTACCCTAGTTCCAGCTCTAGTTCTATTTTCTGTTTTTAGTTAAATACTACCTTAGTTTTTATCTTTCTTCTCTGAACCATTCTGCCATAACTCTGCATCTTGTTTTACTCTGTCATATTCCATAATTTTAACCCTATTCTGATCCAATTCTGACCCAGCTTGTGCCTGGTCTTCACACCCATTAGACTACTCTAGCCCAACTCTTCCCCAAGTAACTCTGACCCTTTGTTACCACTCTGTCTTACTCCAGCTATTCTTATACTCTCCTTGCCCAGTTATTAGTACACACTCCTCTAATCTTCTGTTTTCTCTGCTTTAGTTCTAACCTTAGCCCTGTCTCTGGCTTAGTTAAGTAGTTTAACTTAACCCTTACTTTATTTTCTTCAAACCACTCTGCCATTACTTTGTAATTAGTTTTGCTTCACTCTCTGTTTCCTGCCTCTGTATTATAATGGCATTTTTGATGTTTTCAACAATGAGCTTCTAACCCTAATCAAGGGCTTACAGTGTTGGTTTCAATGAGAGAGAAGCAAGTAGAATAATATGAAATAGGAGCCTTTAGTGAGGCTACTTGCAGTAAGATACAAATGCTCAAGACTGGGGCTTGAGACATGCTAAGGCTACAGTATTTATACAGTTCTAAAAGGTGCATGGACCAAGACTCTGATGGGAGAATTCCCACAGACCCTGAGGCACCATCAAAAAGAAGAGAGGCAACCATGAGAATAGCCAATGGCTGAAAAGAAGTGGTGCTTCTGAAATGGAAGACAATGGAAATGAAAAGCAGGCTGAAGACATAAGGCTAACTCTATGCCCTGGATCTAGACCAGTCATGTGACCCATCATGTGCCTAGATAAGATAAAAGATTAGATAACCATGTGGAAAGATAAGATAAGATCATGTGATCAAAATTTGAAAAATGCGAACTATAATACTACCTTCTTTTTAGATCTTAAATTCCAGATGAGACACAGCTAATGAGACAGTGTCAGTGTGATTTTCATAGGGCTTGAACAGATTATAAAAAGAAGAGAAGTCAATAGAAAAAAGTCTATGAGGAGTGGATGGATGGAGCTTGTGAAATTCTTCAATAAGTTCCAGAGAATTGGTCAGATTATCTTTTGTTTGCCAAGTATGATTATTTTCTCCATAATCTGTTCAATAAACCAGATATTCCAATTTTCCTTCTTTGATATGAGAATCCACTATATAATCTACCTCATATTCTTTATGACCTTCTTCTGTAATAATAATAGGGTCCAGGATGAGAATGTCTTGCCCATAAAGTGATGGCAAATATGATTTAATGTGAGAAATATTAACTGTAGGATGAATTTGCATTGTTGAAGGCAGTTTAAGACAAACTGCATGAGGAATAACTTCTAAAACCATAAAAGAACTGATTCATTTCTTGGACAATTTCTTGAAGAATATGGATGCAAGAGATTTTTGGTGGAAAGTAACACTTGTTGACCTTTTTGATACTGAGGTACATCTTTTGTATTCTGTTTTTCCATATGAGTCTTTGTAGCTTCTAATACTTCTTTTATTTTCTTGAAAGATTTGGACATATCTTAAAGGAAATGAGAAAAAGGAGAAATTACAGTGGGAGCCTCAAAACCCAGACAAGGATGATAGGTCTTTGTTATTTCAAAAGGTGAGATCTGAGTTGAAGTGGAGTAAGAATTATTATGATGATATTCTGTGATTTTAATCCAGTCTGCCCAAGAATCTTGTCATTTTGCAATAAAGTTATGCAAATATTGCTCCAGTTCCCTATTTATACATTCTGTTTGCCCATCTGTTCTGGAATAATATGCTATGGAGATTTTCTGTTTGATCTGAAGAATCTCATTGAGCTGTTTTGTGAATTCCAAGACAAATTGAGAATCATGATCTGAAACAATAGAAGATGGAAGTCCATGTCTTGACCAAACATGGTCTCTAAATAATTCTGCAATGTAAAGAGAAGAAAGAGAAGATTGGCATGGAATAAAAACAACTTCTTTTGAAAACTGATCAACTACCACCATGATAGCATCAAAACTTTTTGACATTGGAAGTCCAGTAATAAAATCAACAGAAATATCTTCCCACAGAGATGAAGCAGTAGAAAGAGGATGAACTGGAACAATAGCTTTAGATTCCTTGGATGTAGTGCATGTAGAACAATGAGAGACAAAAGATGCAACATCTTCCTTAAGACCTGGCCAATAATAATATCTAGATAAAAGTTATTTAGTATGATTCTGCCCAGCATGGCCACCTAAAGGTGTTATGGTGTTGATGTTGAATGATATGTGATAAGACAAAACAAACCCAATCAAGGGTAAGGCAAAAATGATATAGGACAAGAAGCCACTAGTGAGGCCATCTGCAGTAATATACAAGTGCTCAAGACTGGGACTTGAGACATGCTAAGACTATAGTATTTATATGGTATAGAATGGCACACAAACCAAGACCCTGATGGGAATATTCCCACAGACCCTGAGGCACCATCAAATGGAAGAGAAGCCCTTGTAAGAATAGCCAATGGCTGAAAAGAAACAAGGCTTCTGAAATGGAAGAACAATGGAAATAAAAAGCAGGCTGAAGACATAAGGCTAACTCTATGCCCTGGATCTAGACCAGTCATGTGACCCATCATGTGCCTAGATAAGATAAAAGATTAGATAACCATGTGAAAAGATAAGATAAGGTCACATGATCAAAAATTGAAAAATGCAAACTATAACACTACTCCCTTTTTAGATTGAGGATTCCAGACGAAATACACATAATGGAGTCATTTCAGTGTGGTTTTCATATGGCGAGAATAAAGAACAGAATGAAGTGAGGTCAGTGGTAAAAAAACGATGGGGAGCAGAGGGATGAAGCTTGTGAAATTCATTAATAAGATCCAGTGAATTGGCTAAATTGTCTTTAGTTTGCCAAGTATGATCTGTGTCACCATATCCAGTCCAATGAACCAGATATTCAAGTTTTTCTTTTCGAACTTGAGAATCTATGATATGATCAACTTTGTATTCTGCATGACCTTTCTCTGTGATAAGAATAGGATCCAGAGTAAGAATATCTTGACCTTGAAGAGATGGAAGATATGGTTTAATTTGAGAAATATTAACTGTAGAATGAATCCACATTGTTTTTGGTAAATGCAAATGAACTGCATGTAGAATGACTTCTAAAATCTCAAAAGATCTGATCCACTTCTTGGTTAATTTTCTCAAGGGATATGGAAGCATTAAATTCTTGGTAGAAAGCAGAACTTGCTGGCCTTTATGATATACTGGCATGCTCTACTTGTTCTATTTCTCCATTTTCTCTTTTGTTTTCTCCAATGCTTCCTTTACTTCTTTAAATGATTTGGACATGTCTTGTAAGAAATGAGATGATGGATTTTCCAATGTGGGTGGCTCGAAACCTAAATGTGGATAATACATTTTCATTATTTCAAATGGCAATATGTCTGTAGAAGTTGAATATAAATTGTTATGATAATATTCCGCTATTTTGAGCCAATCTGCCCAAGTGTCCTGTCATTTTGCAATGAAGTTCCTCAGATATTGCTCTAATTCCTGATTGATCTGTTCTGTTTGTCTGTCCATTCTAGGATGATATGCCATTGATAGTTTCTGCTTGATCTGCAGAATCTTGTTTAACCATTTTATGAACTCTGATATGAATTGCAGTCTCTGATCTGAAACGATAGTGCTAGGAAGTCCATGTCTGGACCATACATGATCCCTGAAAAGTTCTGCAACATAAAGAGAAAAAAGGCAAGGAATAAAAACAACTTCTTTTGAAAATCTGTCCACTATAACCATAATAGCATCAAAACCTTTGGAAACTGGAAGTCCAGTAATGAAGTCCACTGAAATATCTTTCCATGAAGAAAAAGCTGTAGGTAAAGGATGAACAGGAATGACCATTTCTGATTCCTTGAATGTTGCACATGTGGAACAATGGGAAATGAAATGCACTACATTTTCATGGAGACCTGGCCAATAATAGTAATGAGATAAAAGCTGGCTAGTATGACCTTGACCAGCATGACCACCTAAAGGTGAAGAATGAAATAAATTAAGAGCTTCAGTATGTAGCTCTTCTGGAACAAAGATTTGTTTTCTGTCATTTAAATAAACTTTTTGTTCTGAACTATAACACCAGTGGGAAGGAAGTTGTAAGTCCACCAATGCTTGTTGAATACAAGGAAAAAAAGAAGAAGAAAGAGAAAGTACACATTGAAAAACATCCAAAGGAAGCATAATGATTTGTTTATTGATGTCTGGTTTGTTATCAAAATGGTCCTGCCTTCTGAAGAGCACATCTGCTTGTCCATTGGTAAAACCTGGTTTGTAGCATAATTTAAAGTTGAATTTGGCTAAAATAGTCTGCCATCTAGCTTGACAAGATGACAAATCCTGAGGCCATTTCCAATATTCAAGATTCTTGTGATCTGTCCAGATCTCAAAAGAATCTCGACCAATTAAATAGTGACACCAATCCTTGAGCACCCGAATAATAGCAAGTAACTCTTTGTCATAAATAGGGTAATTGCATTCGGCTTTATCCAAAGAGTAAGAAATATATGCAGCCAGTCACCAAAGCCCATCTTCATGTTAATAGGATAGTACTGCTCCAACAGTGACATCTGAAGCATCAGTTTCAACATGAACAGGTTTAGAAGAGTTGGGATAACAAAAAAGGGGTTCAGAAGTGAGAATTTCTTTGAGATGAACAAAAGCCACCATGCAGGCCACTGTCCATTCAAAAGAAGTATTCTTCTTTGTAAGTGAATTGAGGGGTTTTGTGATATTGGCAAAATTGGGAATAAATCATCAATAATAATTTGCTAGGCCCAAGAAAGCTTGTACTTGCTTAACTGTTTTCAGAATAGGCCAACTCTGAACAGCACTAGTCTTGTTAAGTTGCATCTGTACCCTCTTTTTAGATACAACCATGCCCAAATAATCTACTTGAGGTTGAGCAAAGTGACACTTTGATGGCTTTAAGAAGAGGTTGTGATTATGAAAATGACCTAAAACTTTTGCAACGATTTCTAGATGTTGCTTTCTATTCTTGTCTTTGGTAAAAATCATGATGTCATTAATGTAAATGACAACATGTTCCCACATGTTGTGAAAAATGTCATTTACCATAGCCTGGAATATACTTGGGGAATTACACATTCTGAAATACATTACCAATGGCTTGTATGCTCCTATGGGCATAGTAAAAGCCCCTTTCCACTCATTGCCCTCTTTCATGCGAATGTTGTTGTAACCCCAGCACAAATCTAGAGTGGTAAAAACATCTGTGCTGTTTAACCTATCAATCAGTGTCAAAATCAAGGGAAGAGGATAATTATTTTTTATGGTGAACTTGTTAAGATAATGATAGTTGATCACCATCTGTTTTCCACCATCCTTTTTGCTTATAAAGAAAACAGGTGAAGTTTGAGGTGATTTTGAAGATCTTATATACCCTTTCTTCATTTCTTTGTCAATAAAACTTCTTACCTCATTCATTTCCACTTGGGCTAGAGGAATGATATGTTTTTTCTTTGGAACAAAGTTTTCCTTTAACTCTACTCCATGGTCCCACAGTTTTCTTGTTGGCATTCATTCTGATTCATGCTGTGAAAAGACCATGATAAACTTCCACAACTCTTTTGGTAATTCCTTTTCCAATTGACTTTGTTCTTCTGCTGTTACTCATTGTGAGATCAAATGAGTTTCACAGTTCAAAGAACATCTTGGAAAATCAATGGTTTTGTTTATCCAATCTATATCTGGGTTATGCCTTGTGAACCAATCATAACCTATAAGTAAATCCAAATTTCCCAAAGAAGAAACATAAGCATTAATACATTCTCAATGCCATTTACCATTTTTTCCTTTTATAGAAATATATATTACTACATAGTGTGCAATTCTTCCTATATTGCCTTTGATTCCATCAGCATTGTATACTTTTAAAGTTTTGGGTAGATTCTTTTTATAGAGTCCATGTTTCCATACAAACTTTTGATCTATAAAAGTAACTGATGCTCCTGAATCAATGATGGCAAAGGTAAGACCATATGACTCCATTTTGAGTCCATTTTTTCCTTGTACTTCTCCATCCACTTTAATACTTACACCCAATTCATCTCTTTCTTTTCTGTTAAATAGTTTGGCTAGATCTTTTCATTCTTCACTTCCTATTGCAAAAAGATGTCCGTTAATATTTTCTGATGGAATTAAGCACCCTATGTCTGGGGCCATGCTTGAACAAGACACCATCATGGAATGAAATGACTTTTCCCATTTCATAGTATGAATATTAAATGAAGAAGAAAACAAAGAAGCACATACAGGAACTTCAGCTACTAGCCTTGCTGAGTCCCTTAATCTTTTCCTGAAGCCTCTTTCTGCTTCCACTCTGATTCAAAAACATCTTGGAAGTAAGCTCTTGCTTCTTCCATTGTGTCCCATGATGCTGCAGGGACTTCCATGAATCTTGCTACATTAGCCATGTTGTATACTGGCCCAAGTGCTACCGGTTCAGCCATTTGCCAGCCCTTGGCATCAGAAGGTGAGAATTTGGAAAACTTCACCAGCTATATGTATTAAGCTCTTTGTTGCCTTGGAGCTGCTTGTTGTTGTTACATTTCCTTTTTTCCTTTCTCTTTTTCCTTTTCTCTCATTGTAGCTTCTGCTCTTCATGCACCATAGGTGCTCTCTTGCTCATTTGTTATCTATAGATTCCACTCTTCTCATGTTCTAGCCTAGTCTAGCCCACTCTCTTGTTACGCCCTTTGCCTAGGCCTTCTATCTCTAATCAGCTGACTCTTAATCGTTCCATCACTTTCCATCCATTTCTACATGGATATCTTACTCATTATTCATCAGCATGATTACTCTTTACATCTCCACTCCAACCTTACTTATTGTACTATAAAGTAGCATACTTCCTATTCTCTCTCTTCATGCTACTTCTACCTTGTGATCACCTCACAGTCCTTGCATTTCCACTACTCCTTGTACCTATGCACTTGGAATCCACTGCTTGTGTCCTGGCACTTATCCAGAGGATTATCAGCATCTGATCTTGGTACACCCCTGGAAGTGTAGCTGATACTTCTAAGGCACAACACTTAGTTTGTTGTCTTCCACTCATCTTGAAGCTTACCTTTGGTTTGCTTCATCCTCTTCTCCCAACAGCAAGGTCTATGCCTGTCCCTACCTGGGCCTAGTGTAACAGTTGTCCTGAAGGACCCTTGCCAAAATTATTTGAAGGCCTTGGTGTGGCTGGATTGAATGTCCCCTTATACTCATGTGCAAAGTGACCCTGTTTGCCACAACTGTAACATGTATAGACTTGTGCTGCTCCTTGATGGTCAACATCCATTGGAGCTTCTCTGCCAGGTTAAATACTGGTGTTCATAAAATGGGGAGGGGGATTGTAGTGGGGGGTAAAAGAGAAAGAGGGAGGGGGAACACATGAAGCATTGTATTTTGGAGCAAAGGCTGGAGCTGATCACTCAACAGCCATTCACTTGAATGAATGACCTATTTTTCATACTGCCTGTATGAACTCCAACAACATTTCAGACATGCCCTGCATGCAGACCTGTTGATAAACTCAGTACTGCACCTGTGTCCTCATTAGTTTTAACGCATGGTCATCACTGACCCCTGCGTCCACCCTCAATACCTTGAACTCCTGAAGGTACTCATCAATTGAGTTCCTATGCCTCAATGACTCCAACTTCTTTAATGTCTCATGAGCTAGTTCATCAATATGAAAATAAGCTTGAAGCTCCCTTGCAATGCCACCATAATCTGGCCAGGCATTTAGTCCCAATTTGTCTCCATTTCTGTTCAACTCTGTCTCCTTGTTGATGTACTTTTCAAACATTATTTGTGCATATCCTGTGGCTTTTCCTTTGAGATGAGAGAGGACTGCTGCAGTCTGTTCCCTTTTATTCCTCCACTTTTGTTCCACATGCCAGACCGACATGGAAATGAACCACTTTCTCCACTTCTTCTTCTCACCATTCCATTTCCCTGGGTCAGAGATCTTCTTTAAATTTGATCCTTCCATCTTTGTAAATCCTTCCACCAATTGCCTCATCAAATCTCCAATATCCATAGACATATTGGAAATCCTTGGATTCAGGCTCAGGCTTCAGAATAAGGATTGGGGTCAGGGTTCTGGGGAGGGGAACAGAAGGGGTTCTTGAATGGGCTCTTGAATAGGGTCTGGGTGCTTGGAGAGGATTGAATCTAATTCTGTAGAAGGGAAGTGCTGGCTGGCAGATGACATGGTTGGCTACTGTCTCAGGAAGTCTAGAAACTGTCTTGAGAGAATAAGAAGGGTGAAGAGTGCAAAGCCTGGATATGATAGCTACTTTTCAATCTCTACCTCTTTTCTCTTTAAAATCTTTCAATGTCTGCCTTTCAAAGTCATCAAAATGCTTCTGGAAAGACTCTCTTCCAGATTGATTATTTGAGAAATCTGCAATTGCTTCAACAACAAACTCAGCTAGTTTCTCCTTATGTCCCCAGATATATCCTTTTTTCATAAGATGAATTTTGTGTAATGAGTGCCCTTGACTGGTATAATAGTCTTGAGCAAGTGTTATGGTGTTGATATTGAATGATATGTGATAAGGTGAAACAAACCCAATCAAGGGTAAGGCAAAAATGATATAGGACAAGGAGCCACTAGTGAGGCCACCTGCAGTAATATACAAGTGCTCAAGACTGGGGCTTGAGACATGCTAAGGCTATTGAAATGCAACTAAAGATGCATTGACTAAATCCTAACACCTAATCTTGGTGTGTGCTGATATTCCTAAGTCCTGAGTAGTGCTTTTATACTAGTGGCACTGAACTAGGCAAAGTGTAGAGAAATGATAAGAGCCAAGTGGAACAAGAACAAGAAGGTTCAAGTGCGTAAAACTGGGAAAACCCAGGCTTGAGCTGACCTTCTTTTATATTGCTACATACTGTGCACAGACCATGTAACTAGCACTGGCCCTAAAGTATTGTACAGTAAGCCATCCAATAGCGATAAGAGAGCAAGAGCCTAGAAATACATGAGGCAAACATAAAGTGTAACTTTAGAGTCTAGATTGCTCTAGATCTGTGCCATGTGAAGATGTGAAATATGAAATGGTGAATAAGTGAAAATGTGAAGGTGTGAAAAGGTCACGTGATGTGACAATGTGAAGAGTTGCAATGGTGATAAAATAAATCCAAAAAGAATAAAAATGAAAAAGTGCATTATAACAGCTATAGTATTTATATGGTACAGAATGGTGCATGGACCAAGATCCTGATGGGAATATTCCCACAGACCCTGAGGCACCATCAAATGGAAGAGAAGCCCTCATGAGAATAGCCAATGGCTGAAAAGAAATGAGGCTTCTGAAATAGAAGAACAATGGAAATGAAAATAAGGCTGAAGACATGAGGCTAACCCTATGCCCTGGGTCTAGACCTGTCATGTGACCCATCATGTGCCTAGATAAGATAAAAGATTAGATAACCATGTGAAAAGATAAGATAAGGTCACATAATCAAAAATTGAAAAAGTGAACTATAACAAAAGGAGATGAATGAAAAAGATTAAGAGCTTCTATTTGTAAATCTTCTGGAATAAACATTTGTTTTCTTTCATTTAAATAGAACTTTTGTTCTAAACTATAACATCAGTGAGATAGAAGACATAAATTCACTGATGATTGTTGTACATGGGAAAAGAAAGAAGAAGAAAGAGAAATAACACATTGGAAAATATGAGGGGGAAGCATAATGATTTGTTTATTTGGTTCTGGTTTATTTTTGAAATGGTCTTGTCTTTTGGATAAAACATCCACTCATTCATTAAAGGAACCTGGTTTATAGTACATTTTGAAATTATATTCTGCCAGCATAGCTTGCCATCTAGCTTGCCTTGATGACAGATCCTGCAGTTTCTTCTAATACTTCAGATTCTTGTGATTTGTCCAGATCTCAAAAATGTCTCATCCAATTAAATAGTGACACCAATCATAAAGAGCATGAATGATGGCAAGCAACTCTTTGTTGTAAATGGGATAATTTGATTCAGCAGCATTCAAAGAGTGTAAGATATATTCTGCAGTCACCAGAGACCATTATCTTGTTGGTAAGAGAGAACTGCTTTAATGGTGACATCAGAAGCATCTGTTTCAAGGCATATGGGTTTGGAGGTGAGAATTTCTTTTAAATGAACAAATGCTGTCATGCAGGCACTTGTCCATTCAAATTTGACATCCTTTCATGTAAGGAAATTAAGGGATCTTGCAATATCAGCAAAGTTTGGTACAAATCTTCAATAATAATTTGCTAATCCAAGAAAGGCTTGAACTTGCTTGACAGTTCTTGGAATTGGCCAGTTTCAAACAGCACTTGTCTTGTTAAGTTGCATCTGTACCCCCTTTTTAAATACAACCATTCTGAGATAATCCACTTCTTTTTTTGCAAAGTGACATTTTGATGGTTTGAGAAATAAGTTATGATCTTGGAGATAATCTAAAACCTCTGCAACTATTTCCAAGTGTTGATTACAATTCTTATTTTTGGTGAAAATCATGATGTCATCTATATATATTACCACATGCTCCCATATGTTGTGGAAGATGTCATTAACCATAGCTTGGAAAGTACTTGGTGAGTTGCACATTCTGAAATACATCACCAATGGCTCAAAAGTCCCTATAGGAGTGGTGAAAGCTCCCTTCCATTCATCACCTTCTTTCATTTGGATGTTATTGTAACCCCATCTGAGATCTAGAGTGGTGAATATATCAGCACTGTTTAACCTATCAATTAGTGTTGATATCAATGGTAAAGGATAATTGTTTTTAATGATATAATCATTCAAATACCTATTGTTATGTTTTCCTCTTTTTTCTTTTCTCCTTTTTTCCCCCTCATCTTAGCTTCTGTTCTTCTTGCACCTTGGGTGCTTTCTTGTTCACTTTTACTCATAGATTCCACTCTTCTCATGCTCTAGCCTTGCCTAGACCACTCTCTTGTTAAGCCCTTTGCCTGGGCCTTCTATCTCCTAATTAGCTGACTCTTAATCATTCCATCTCTTTCCATTTGTTTCTACACAGATACATTACTCATCATTTGTCAGCATGATTACTTAATTGACCTCTGCTTGAACCTTATTAGTTGTACTATAAAGTAGTGTACTTCCTGTCTTATCTTTCCTTATGCTACTTCTACCTTGCAATTATCTCACAGTCCTCACATCTCCACTTGTCCTTGTACCTACATACTTGGAATCCACTATTTGTGTCCTGGCACTTAACCAGAGGATCATCAGTGTCTGATCTTGGCACACCCCTGGGAGTGTAGCTGGTACCACTTGGGCATAACACTTCATTTGTTGCCCTCCACTTGTCTTGAAGCTTACCTTTGGTTTGCTTCTTTCATTTTATCTACAGCAAGGTCTATGCCTGTCCCTACCCAGGCCTAGCATAACACCTATAGTCAATTACCATTCTTTTTCCACCATCTTTCTTGCTGATAAAGAAAACAGGGGAAGTTTGTGGTAACTTGGATGATCTAATATAGCCTTTTTTCATCTCTTTGTCAATGAATTCTCATACTTCCTTCATTTCTTCATTTGAAAGGGGAATAATACAACCTTTTTTTGGAATGAAGCTTTCTTTTAACTCCACTACATGATCTCAAGGTTTTCTGGTAGGCATGCATTCTGATTCATGTTGTGAGAAAACTGGGATAAATTCCCACAACTCCTTTGGCACTTTCTTTTGCAATTGTGTTTGTTCTTCCTTGGTAACTCTTCTAGAAATAAGATGAGTGTTGCAATCAGCTGAACACCTAGGAAAATTGATTGTTTTCTTGATTCAATCAATTTCTGGGTTATATCTGGCAAACCAATCATATCCTATCAAAAGATCTAGAGTTTCTAAAGAAGAAACATAAGTGTTAATATGCTCTCAGTGCCACTTCCCATTTTTTTCTTTTGTGGCTATATAAATAATAACATAGTGAGTGATTTTTCCAATATTATCCTCTGTTTCATCAGCATTATAAACTGTTAAAGGTTTAGGCATATTTTTCTCATACAAATCATGTTTCCAAACAAATTTTTGGTCAATGAAGGTCACTAATGCTTCAGAGTCCACTATTGCAAAGGTTAGTCCACAGGATTCCATTTTTAAACCATTTTTCCCTCTGACTTCTCCATTGATTTTACACTTACCCTCAATTCATCTCTTTCCTTCCTATTAAATAATTTGGCTAGATCTTTTCTTTCTTCACTTTCTATTGCAAACAAATGTCTGTTAATATCATTAGATGGAATTAAGCACCCTATGTCTGGGGCCATGCTTGATCAAGATGCCATCATGGATAAAAGGGGTTTATTCCATTTCATAGTATGAACATTGAAAGAACAAGAAGAAAAAGAATTGCATACTGGAAGTTCCATTTCTAACCTAACAGAGTCCCTTAAGCTTTTCCCTGTGCCTCTTTCTGCTTTCTTTCCATTTCAAAGACATCTTGAAAGTAGACACAAGCTTCATCCATACTTTCCCATGATGCTGCTGATATTTCTTGGAACCTGGCAGTATCAGCCATATTATATACTGGCCCAATTGAGACTGGTTTTGCTGTTTGCAACTGTTTGCATCAGGTGGAGTAAACTCTGAAAAATGAACAGGCTGCATGTACTGTGCCTGTTCTCCTTGCTGCCTCTGATTCTGTCCCTGAGGCTGGGGACCCTTGCCATAATTGTTTGAGGGCCTCAGTGCTGCTGAGTTAAAAACCCCACAGCAATCTTTTGCCATGTGCCCTGGTTTCCCACATTTGAAGCAGGTGCAGACCTGCATTGCCACCTGGCAATCTATCTCCATGAGTGCACCATGCCCTGGTTGAGTGCTGACTGCTGTAAATCTTGATTGATTCAGTCAAGAAGAAATATATGAAGGTCAGTATTGAGTGATTGGGGGATATTGAGAAGTTTGATAATGGGAAGTGAATCTGGAAGCCAGTCTTTCTATGTTCATTCTTTCAAACAAACATTCTATCCTGTGGCATTGCTCTACAAAGAGAATATAATCCTCTTTGATACCTTGCATTCAGGCCTGCTGGTACTTTGTGTACTGTACCTGCTCCCTCATCAGTTTCAATGCATGGTCATCACTGATGTCTGCCTCTCATCTCAACACCTCAAAGTCTTGAAGGTATTCATTGATTGATAAAGTATGATGAAGACCTTCTAATTTTTTGAGGGATTTGTGAGTGAGCTCATCAATATAAAAATAGTTGCATAGCTCCAAAGATATTCCTTCAAAATCTGGCCATGTAGCCAGCCCCAACTTTTCTCTACTCCCATCTGACACCAGTCTAAACTTGTCTTCCCCATTTCTATACCTTTCAAGTGTTAACTGTGCAAATCCTTCCACTTTTTCTTCCAACCTTGACAGCACTGCAGCTGTCAGTTCCTTGTTGTTTCTCCATCATTGTTCATCCACCCAAACCTGTAAAGAAACAAACCACTTTCTCCATTTTTTCTTATCACCACCCCATTTACCAGGATTCACAATCTTCTTCTGTTCTCCCATCCTGGTAAGTTCTTCTACCAGTAGTCAGATCAAATCTCCAGTTTCCCCATTTATATTCATTCCACTCATAGTAGGGATCATAGGCTGGAAGTGGCACTGGAGGCATTGGTAGGGTGTTGGTATATAACAGGGTTGCTGAATGGGGTCTGGAATGGGCTGCTGTTGTGATAGGATTGAACTGAGTTCTGTTGACTCTGGTTCATTCAACAAGCTTGTGTATGGATTGAAGTTCAACAGGAAACAGTTTTTAGTGAGGTCAATGGTCAAAGTGATCTTAGCCTATCTGAAACTGCGACTTTACAATCTCTGCCTTTCTTCACAATAAAATCTTTGCAAGTCTGTTTGTCAAATGCATCAAATCTCTTTTGAAAGGATTGTCTTCCCAAATTATCATCTTCAAAGCCTAATACTGCTTCAAAAATGAAATCTTTCAGCTGTTGCTCATGTTCCCACAAATACTCTTTCTTCATGAAAAAATGTTCTTCTGCAATGAGCACCCTTGACTAGTATTGGTAGTCTTGAGCAAGTATTATAATGGTATTTTTGGTGTTTTTAACAATGAGCTTCTAATCCTAATCAAGGGCTTACAGTGTTGGTTTCAATGAGAGAGAAGCAAGTAGAATAATATGAAATAGGAGCCTTTAATGAGGCTACTTGCAGTAAGATACAAATGCTCAAGACTGGGGCTTGAGACATGCTAAGGCTACAGTATTTATACAGTTCTAAAAGGTGCATGGACCAAGACCCTGATGGGAGAATTCCCACAGATCCTGAGGCACCATCAAAAAGAAGAGAGGCAACCATAAGAATAGCCAATGGCTGAAAAGGAGTGGTGCTTCTGAAATGGAAGACAATGGAAATGAAAAGCAGGCTGAAGACATAAGGCTAACCCTATGCCCTGAGTATAGACCAGTCATGTGACCCATCATGTGCCTAGATAAGATAAAAGATTAGATAACCATGTGGAAAGATAAGATAAGATCACATAATCAAAATTTGAAAAATGTAAACTGTAACACTCTGTTCCTGTTTCCCTCTTGCTTCTTTCTGCCATTCTTTAGTTTCAGTCTGACATGATTGGACATTGTCTTTTCTAACATCTCCATTTGTCTCTTAGATACTTAGGCACCTGTTTCACTTCTGAGATTGCATCTGTCTTATTTTACTACACTTTTAAATAGTTCTGCCCCAAAGATGTAGGTACTGTAGTTTTGTATCTTGTACCTTAGTACAAATATCAACAAAAATACTCCATTTTGACCTTGTTCTCACTCTAACTAAGCTACTCAGCTTACTCTCTGACCCTCTGGGTTGTTCCAGAGTATCTCTAGATCTATCTAAGGACCTACTTTTGTTATAACTAGGCTTGACACTTTTTGTCTTGCCTGTCTCTCCTGTTAAGTGCTGAGACCACTTTTTCCTCCAAGCCTGACTCCCCCATAAATTGAAACACTGCAAAGTGCAAGGGTACACCATATAAGGTAAAGCTGAGTTCTGTTCTACAAACAAAACCCTTCTTGATCTTCTTCAGAAATCTCTGAACCTTTCAGAAACCTCTGGAATTTATGCCCTGGTAATAAGGATTCCATTATATAGTAAAAAGGGTATAGTTTTAACAGTATATTTATACTTACACTTGCACTTCTCATGCCATTATGTTACATAAGGATTGGCTTAGGCTGTCTCTCAACTCTCAACTTCAACTTACTCATACAGGTTACACACATGAGGATAATCCCTTAGAACCTCTGGAACATTTGGATGTTCCTGGAATTTAGACCAATCCCTTGCACTAACTGTTAGATTATGGCCATCCATGACCCTATTATGACTTTGCATTCTTTGGACACCTCTAACCCTGGTATTTTCCCCATTTGCTACTCTGGACTCTCCAGAGCAGTTCTGACTCTCTCATACCAAGTAGTATTACCAGTTCTTATAGACACTTAAATGCAGTTTCAAGTCCTGGTTACCCACTCACAAGTGACACTCCCTTCTATCTTCCAGTTCCCTTCTGGCAGCTGACTCTGATACTCTGACACTTTATTGTCATCTGATAATCATTGATGGAGAACCACTTCATGTTACTCTAATATATCCCTGACCACTTCCTCCTGCCTAGACCCTGCTATTGCAGTTTACACACTTCTAGTTATTTCTCTGGCCTCTTTTTTGACAGGTTACTCAATAATTATCATTAGGTTGTTACCATTTGCTTACATCTGTTCTCTACTTCTAGGTAATCTATTTTTAGCAGTCAATTCTAACTTTTTAAGACCTTGCTTTTGAGAGTAACAAGTTCATTAATTCTAAGCCCCTTGTTTCTTTGATCTCTGACATCACACCTTTGTGCACTTTCAATTATTATAATTCCCTGTTTGAATTCCTAGTTCTGCTTAGAATTTGAAAGCCCCAATACTCTGACCCCTCTCCACCTCTTTCTGCTTTTCTTCAATTTCTCTCCTTTGTTTTCACCTTCTATGCTCAAGCTATCAGATCCCTACATACTCTACAAAAACTGTTGGATTTACTCTAATTAATGTCTAGTATCATCCTCTGCTGGATGGTTTGTGTTTACTGATTCTAGAACACCACTAACTCATCCACTGTGGTCTGTTAATCCCAGATATTGAGTAGTATCTTGTCTGTTTACTGGATAACATATTCCAGCACCCCATGCACCCTCTATATTATAAATGACAAGTTCAGAAGCACAAGAGTCATGTGCTTATCACATGATCATGAGACTTCTATGCCATATTGAGCATAACCCTAGGTTATGGTTAGTCTTATTAGAGTATTCCTCAACTAAAGGGTTAGCACAGGATTAGCAGCTGATCTTAGATAATGGTATCTTCTGACCTAATCTAAATGACATCCAATCTTAGATCTTAGATCTGGATCTAGATTGATGGATCTGATCTGTGGCAGAGATCCAGATAAGATCTTGGCCTCAAGGCTAAAATGCTGTATTTATATTCATTAAGCCTAAAGTCTTTCTTTCCATTCTATAGCTTCTCTTCCATTTAGTCCCTTAAAATGCATGGTCATTTAGTTATACCCTTTATTCTTGCCCTATGCCCAGTTCTCATATTAGTATTTATCCCTGGTATGCTTGATAGTCTATGTACCATTCTAGATAGTATAAATAGGCTATTTATGTAGCTTTTAGCTCCCCAGCTTTGAGCACTTGTTTGTTTAGATATTTAATCATCTCAATAAGCATTCAGTGTTCTATCTTTACTTCTCAGGCCTAGCTACCCTGAGTATCTTCCCATTTATTAGCCCAAGCCTCATCTAGAGTTAGAGTTACTCTTTATTCTTCCTTCTTACTTCAAAATCAACATCAACACCAGCATTACCCCAAGGCAGATTGGATTAGGGTTAGGTGTAAAGCCTACACAAGCCAATCTGTAATACTCTGTAACTCTGTATCACTCTAATCTTAGCTAACTCTGACCCTGAACCACTGCTCTTTTTATCTTTCTCTGGTAGTTATGACCCCATTACCTTGAGCACAGTAGTCTTGCATCACTCTATTCTTTGTGGTAGGCCAGTTTCATCTGCTAACATGTCTCCCAGAAAGACATCTCTGCCTCTGCCTCTGTCTGACTCTGACCCTTCCCAAGCTTGCAGCATTCAATTTCTTTATTATGACTTGTGTTTACTCATACCCCTGCCATTGATCCCTTATTCTCATACTCCTTGGGGTATACTCACCAATAAGGCCATAGAAACACATTCACTTCTTTTCTCTATACCCTAATGTACTTACTCATGCTTTATCATGCTTTACCTTGCATGCCCATGTTGGCTCACTCTCTCTGAGCATCTCCATCTTTTTTTCATTTCTCTGGAGAGATCATTACTTCTTTGTGTTTGTGCTGTGATTACCTTTGTTCTCTTACTTGCAGTCAATTGAGATTTGTTTCAATCCCCTTGTTTCTGTTTCTGCTCCAGACTCCCTATTCAGGATCTCTTTAACCCCTTTTCTTATCTACTTTTTAGAACCCCTTATCCTCTGTTTTTCCCATGATTTCAGTGGCATCATCTTAATAATGTACTCTGCCCCTCTGATCCTTTTGAGTGCCCTTTGCATCCTCTACCCCTGTTCTGAAAAACCTTTTGTTTCTCAGATCTTTCTCTGAACCTCTTCATTTTCTCCAACTTATGCCCTGGGAATCCTTGCTTTTCTGGCCTTGTTTCTGACACCTCCATTGCCCCTTGCATTTCTTTACCTTTGACCCTTATAATATGTTATTTGGAAACCTGTCCTTTTGTTTCCCTGGGTATTTCTTTTCCTTGGGATGTTTCTGCTCTTCCTAAGTCTTCTGGGAATTCTCTTCATTTTTCAGAACTTTCTCTAAATCCCTTCATTTTCTCTAACTTCTGCCCTGGGAATTCCTTACTATTCTGGCCTTGTTTTCTAATAACTCTATTTCTGCTTGCAGGTCTTACTCTTTACTTTTCCTGATATGTTGTCTAGGAATCTGTTCTTTCCTTCCCCTGGGTATTCTGTTTTTCCTGGGACATTTCTGCTCTTCCTGCATTCTCTGGGAAATTATTCTTCTTTTTCCATTCCTTTGATTGGCCTTTTCTTCTGGCCTTTTCTCTATTTCTCTGGGTATTTCTGGATCTCTTCTGCTTCATGCTGCCTTTGACCCCTTTGTTACTCCCTGTCTCCAGTCAACAATGGAATATTGACCTTGAGAAGGGGATAGCATCTAGTGATCACACTAGTAATCACATCTAACAGCTAATTGCACCTAGCAGCCTGTACCCACCTGCAACTTACTAGTTACCTAGCACTTGTGCTTTCTTCTCTTAGCCCTGTCACTCCCCCCTCTAATCTTCCTTCATTCCCTTTCAACCTCCCTCTGATAATAATTAGCCTGCCTGTGTTGACTGTCTTCCTTCATTTGTGCAATGACCAGACTTGCCCTGTGCCAATTACCCCTCTAACAACCCCCCTTCCATTCCTGTAGTGACTGGTCCTTCACCTTTGTCAACTATACCCATCTTTAATTGTCTCTGATTGCCTCCATCCCTTTCCCAAGTAATGACTAGGCTTTGTCTAGTATTATGAACAACAAGTTCAGAAGCACAAGTGTCACATGATCAAGCACATAATTGTGAGAATCCTATGCCATACAAGGACAAATCTTAGGGTATGGTCAAGTTAATATTCAGAGTTTCCTGTCTAGGTTTGGTTTATGCTTATGGATTGGATCTAGTATCTCAGATGCTGGTATCTCCCAATCTAATCTCCAATGAATCTGATCTTGATCCAAATAAGGATTAAAATACAATCATGGCAGAGATCCAGATGGGATTTTCTTAGCCTTATGGCTGAGGGCATGGTTTAATCTCCACTGATCCTGAATTCTAACACTTTCATTCCTCACAGCCTCTTCATATATCCCTCATCTGCATGGCTCACTTGGTCATATTCTCAGTTAGCATGCCCTATGCCCTGATTTCTTATTTAGTATTCCCCATTGCCCCAGAGATGGTCTGTGCACTACTAGGATAGGTATAAATACATAGTGAGATTTAGTACAAGGCCCCCAGCATTAACCACTTGTATTTCTTCCTTTGTTATATTTCTAGTTAGCCTTGCCAATACAGGGCTTTCTCTGGATACTAGTGCAATGGCTTCTCAGATCTTGCTAACCTGAGTACTTCATCCTCTTTTCACTTTATTCAATCTAAATCTGACAATGAATCTGCTTGTATTCTCTCAAGGCAGGCTAGTTAGGGTTAGAAAGTATCATACAAAGTCTGACATCATAACACTTGGTTAAGGCTTATCATTACTTGACCAGATGTGATATGTTGATATATGCTGAGCCTATTGACTATGCTTCAGTGGATTATAATAAAGAAAGAATTTATATCACCAGCAATTTGAAACCATTCCATTTCATTCTTCATATCTGACTCCAACTTTAGGACCTGAGCAAGTCCTTAAAAGGTTTTGGCCTATCTAGGGTTGTTAGGGAGTTAAGCAACTCTCTGTAAAATATTCTAGGATATATAACTTTATTAGGATCTGGACATATCTTGAAACTGTTCATTTCTTTTCTTAGATCTAGGGAATATCTTGGGTTAACTGTTACATGGATGCAAGCCTATTGGCCTCTGTGATTCACATTGGTGTCATCTAGCACCACTTCTTTTCTTGCCATTGTTTGTGGGTATCATATAACTCTTACTTCAAAACTAAGTTCAATAACCTGTCATACATTAAATTGTCTATCAAGCTAGTTCATTATTCATTTATTCATTCAAGATCAGTACTGTGGATGGAAGGCTTAGTTGCAGACTAGAAGCCTCAGGAAAGTCAAAGTTCATCCAGTTGTGGATATTCACTGCAAACCCTCTACTTTATTATTTGAAAAATCAGAAATCTGAGAAAAGATTGAAACCATTGCCTAACTTAGAAGTCTTTTATTAAATTACAATTTGAAAAAGTACTGACAATGTGAAGGCTTAGTTGCAGACTAGATTGTCTAGGAAAAAGTAGAAGAAAGTCATACCATTCATTTTAGACTTTAAATCAACTTCAATGAAGTTAATTGGTTTGAAGATCACATTTCATTGGCTAGTTCATCAAGCTAGCAAAACATTTCAAAGAGTCAAGACAGAAGCTAGTTCAATGATCAATGATAGTAACAGGGTCACATCTAGGATCTTGAAGGAGATTTGAAGATTCACTTGAACTAGTGGAAGTTTTGATTTTAGAAAGAGACTGCAATATTTATAAATAAAGATTTATTTCTAGAACTGAGTCAAGCAAGAGAGGAAGATCAATTATCATGATCAGAGAAGACATCTAGCTATCTGGGAGAATATGTAAAGGTTTAATCCAATGAAGCAGATTTAACACTTGATAAAAGAAGAAATTGCAGTCTGAAATTGACTATAAACTATTATGGTCTGCAATGACATAAAACTAGAAGATTTTTCAAGTAAGTGAACTCAGATGAAAGTTAAGGGCCTAGATATCCCTTGATAAGTAGAAAGAAAGTAGCTGAAAGAGCAAGGAAGTTTTGGAGTACACAGATAAAAGCTATAGTTGTAAGTAGCTGTAGAAACAAGCAAGTACTGTGAAAGAAGAGTCTGGAAGATTCCAAGAAGATCAATGATAATAACTGTCTGTTAGGATAGAAAGAAGTTGATGAAGTTAGTTGGGAATCTGAGTCCTGAAGAGGGGATAATATTTGATGGTTTACTCTTGGAGTTTGATGGAGTTTTCATTTGCAGGAGTCCATAAAGACTTTAAACTATCAAAAAGCAAGATTGAGTGCAAGAATGTTATTTGAAGATTTCTATTAGAAAGTTTGGATGATTTAATTTATTGTTCAACCACATGAAGACTTAGTTAAGAAGTCTATCTGATAAAAGACTGTTATGGTGTTGGACTGTTGTCATATCCTGCATTCTGGATCCAATTCTGGCCCAGCTTACCTCTATTCCTCACATCCAGTAAGCTATCATAGTCTGCTGACTCCTTCCACAAATCTCTGGTCTTCCATGACCACTCTCTGTATACCCACATCCCTCTTATCCTTTCCTGTATACTTACTGCTGAATCCTCTGCTTTCTTCCACTTCCACTCTACTCTTAGTTCCACCTTCCCTTAATGTCTTATTACTTGACTTACCTTAGTACTTCTGATCTTTCTGGGCCTTTCCACCCAAACTCCATTCCTATTTCCACTCTCATCTCTTGTACCTGTTCCCTGCTTCTCCTAATTCCCCTGCCATTATTTAGTTTCAGCTTGACATTATTAGACATTGTCTCTTCTGACATCTCCATTTGTATCCAGGTTGCATTGGCACCTGTCCTTCTTTCAAGACAACTTCCTTCACATCTCTCCTCCTCACTTAGACACTTTTGCTACTCCAGAACTATAAGTACTGTAGCTCCTGTAAGGTACTGTAGTTTGAATATTGACATAAATACCCCCTTGTCTTCATCCTTACTCTGATCAAGCCTTTTGGCTCACTCTGACCCTCCAGAGTCAAGTGATATTCTTGAGGGAGTCACAAGATCCCACCCCCATAACTAGGCTTGACTCTCCTTGTTCTGCCTGTCCCTCCTGTTGAGCATAGAGACAGCCTTCTTACCTACCTCTGACATCTATGTAAATTGAGACACCAGAAAGTGCAAGGGTGCACCACATAAGATAAAGCCAAGTCCCATTTGATTATTGAAACCCTTTCTAGATTCCTCTAGAGTTATAACTTTCCTTCAGCATCAAGAGTTTCATTTAAAAAGGAACTGGTTTTAAAAGTATACCCATACTGGTATAGGCTTTAACAGTCTCTTTCTGCTGGGATAAGTTTTAACAACTGTATATAATGCTTCCTAACCCTAACTAGCCTGCCTTGAGAGAATGTGAATGGATTTGATATTGAATTCAGATTGAATAGATGAATGAGAGGAAAAAGATACTCAGG
>JBBPKN010000882.1:0-26221 GCA_038089275.1 Pulveroboletus cf. rosaemariae | reverse complement strand
GGAGCACCTGGAGTTCTGATCTACCTCCAGCATCAAGGTTTTCAATTACAAGAGGAACTGGTTAAAAGTATACTCATCTTGGTATAGGTTTTAACAGTCTCTTTGAGAAGAATGGAAAGTTTTAACAAAATGGCAAGAAGCTCCTTATTATGGGTATTGTAGTTAAGTTCTGGTGCAGTGAGAATACATGAATAGAAGGTAACAGGGCAGATCTCATTGTCTGGACACTAGAGTGAGAGGATTCTGGCAATTGCATAGTCTAAAGCATCAGTCTCAATAATGAGGGAAGCATTAGGAATTCAATGGATCAGAATAGGAGCAGAAGTAAAAGCATCCTTGAGGTGCTGAAAAGCAGTGTGACAAGAAGCATTGAAATCCCAATGAGCAGACTTGCAGGTAAGGTGAGTTAGGAGAATAACAATATTGGAGTAGCCCTGAATGAAGCAGTGGTAGAAATTGATGAAACTGAGGAAAGACTGAATATCTTGAACTTTGCAAGGCTCAGGCCAATCCAGGATAAATTGAACCTTTTCAGGAGACATAGTGAGCCCTGAAGGAAAGAGTTGGTATCCAAGATACTCAGTGAAATCAGTATGGAATTCACATTTCTTGAGTTTGACAAAGAGGCCATGTTTCCAGAGATGGTGGAAAACTTCACAGACATGCTTGGGATGAGATGTCTGGTCAGCAGAGAAAATCAGGATATCATTCAAATAAACAATTATGGAAACATTAAGAAGATTGGTGAAGATAGAATTAATGAACTGCTGGAAAGCTGCAGGAGCATTGGTTAGCCTGAATGGCATGACAAGCCACTTATATAAGCCATAGTGCATATGAAAGGAGGTTTTCCACTCATCACCCTCAGCAATGTGAACTAAATAATAAGCATGTCTAAAATCAAGCTTGATATAGATAGTTGTGTGGCTCAGAGCATCAAGGAGATCAGAGATGCATGGAAGGGGATAGCAGTCTTTCTTTGTGATTTTGTTGAGTTCTTGGAAATCTACACACAACCAGAGGGATCCATCCTTTTTCTGGATGAAGAGGACAGGGGCAGCATAAGCAGATATGAAGGGTCAGATAAAGCCAGTAGTGAGATGTTTGTCTAGGAAAGTCCTGAGTGCTTCAAGCTCAGAGGGTGACAGAGAATAGGTAGTGCTGATAGGTGGAGAGGTGCCTTCTTTCAGATCAATCTTTAGGTCAAACTTGCAGTGGGGTACAAGAGTAGATGCCTTGCTTTTACTAAACACATTAGTAAAATCATGGTATTTCTGAGAAATGCCAGAAAAATCAGCTGGAAAAGGGGCAATGGAAGTAGAATGGAGATGACTCTCCAGGTGTCAGAGTTGCAGACAGAACAGGACTAAGCCATTAAGGCTACAGGCACATGCAAATGCTGATGAGCTGAGTAGCTTGATTGCCAGAGGTTTGAGGACAGGAAAACACAGTGTATCAGGTTTGGAGTCAGCTTGGGTTAGAGAAACTGGAAGCTATGGGGGTGAGCTTAGGGGTGTTGGCATGTTTGATTCAGATGATCAGAATAAGATATGACTTGATACCCAGTCAATCAACAGATTGTAGCAGGCAAGCCAGTTGTGTCCTAGAACAAGAGAACTAGATTCATTCAATGGAGTGACATAAAATATCATTAGAGTGATATCACTGGTTTCAAAACAAACAGAAAGATCAATGGCATTCATAATCATAGAATTGAAAGAGCCATCAAAAAATCAGAGCTGCAATGGAGGAATGGAATAAGTCAGAAGATTGTAGGTACTGACTAACTTGGTATCTACAAAGCAATCAGAAGAATCAGAGTCAATTAAGGCAGAAAACAGAGGAATTTCATGTGAAACAAGGGTGACAAGAGGCATAAATAAAGCATTATCTAAAAGAATGGACATATTAAGTTTAACCTCCAGTAAAGCATGGAAAGGATCAACACAACCTCCAGCCTGTGCAGAGTCAAGGAGGCTGCAGATTATTTTTTTGCCTCTGAGGCAGAAGCCTCTGGTTTGATTTCCAGAGCAGAGATCTTGGCAGCATGAGCTTTGGCTGCCTTGAAGGAAGACTTGGGGCAGTCCTTTGCTATATGCCCAGTGATACCATAGAACAAACAGAGGTGATTCTCCAATCAATGCTTGCATTCTTCAGCAGTGAGCTTACCATTCTTACCAAGCTTGGATAATAAGTTCTGCTTCTGGGAAACAGATGACTTGGAGAAGCCAGAGGAACTAGCTGACTTGTTCTTTGATTCATTAGGGCCAGAGGTCAAAGTGGAGGGAGCAGAGGATTTGTCAGATGATTTGGACAGATGAGACAACTTTCCTTGACAGCTGATTTCAGATTTACACTTTTAGTAATGAGCATCAATGGTCTGAGCAAGCTGGCACAGCTCAATGAGGGTCTGGAGCTTGCCAACATGGAAAAGGTTATCTTTGATGTGGTCCGGGAGACCCTTATAGAAGTAGTGGCAGAGGGTACCTTCTCCATAATCCTGGACTTGAGATGCAATTCTGTTAAACTCAACTACATATTTGTTGATTTATTAACCATTCTTTATAGTCAACTGATCTAGCTGATGTTCTGCATCTCTAACCAGGTTGTGGGGTCCAAAGTTGATCTGGAGTTCCTGAATAAACTTCTTATAATCATCCATTCACAAGGGACAGAGGTTAGGATCTTCAGTAAGAAGAAGGTCAGGTTTGAATCATTTCAATGCCATGCCCTTAAGGTAGGACTAAGCATAAGTAACCTTGGCTTGGTCATTGGTGAAGGCTTTGGGACAATCCTGGAAGTTTAACTTGCATTGCATTAAAAAAACACAGAGTTTCCAGGGGTCAGTTCTGTTGAACTGGTCTGATTCACATACTTTGGTATGCTGCAATGTTTTGAGGTATGACAGGAAGAGTGAGCTAATCTGTGAATGGCACTAGCAAGGTCATTGATAGTATCATGGTGAATAGGTTCTGAGTCTGAAAAAGATTTGGGATCATTCTCTGAAATATTAGAATACCCATCAAAGGGGTCATCTCTGGGATCATCTGGTACTCCTGGATGGGTACCACAGTTGTCAGGGGTGTGGGGAGATTGGGGAACCTTGGAACCATCAGGGGCTTTATCAACTAGAGCACTAGATATAAAAGAGTGGAAGGAAGCAGGAGCCTGTAAGGCCAAGCCTGGGGTGCAGTGGATAGAGAAACTCTTGAACTGATCAAGAACAGCACAAGAGTGAGCTCTAGTTACATGGATAGACATAATAGCAGTACCAGCACAAGTGAGAGTTTGAATATACTATTATAAAGTTGCAATATATTCTGGGGGTACTTTAGATAACTCTGGAGTAGACAGGGCTTGGCTTTACCTTATGTGGTGTGCCCTTATGCTAGTACCAGGTGCCCCAATTTATGGAGGGGTCAGAAACTATTGGAGGTCCAGAATAGGCTGTAGGGCCTTTTTCCAATAAGAGGTATGATATCAAGTTATGAAGTAAGTCATGAGACTTAGTGTAGGGTACAATGTTAAGTTGTGAAGCAGAAGGGGGTCTAAGGGGATCATAATGTCATGTTATGGTTGATATTCAAACCAAGGTACAAGGTACAGAGATACTGTACTTATATCTTGGAGAAGTGAATTATCTAAGGGAGGAATGGAGATATGAAAGGAGTTGTCTCAGAAGTGAAGCAGATGCCAATGCATCCTGGATATGAATGGAGATGTCAGGGAAGACAACATCAAATAATGTCAAACTGAAACAAAATGCTGACAGAAAAAGGTAAGGCAGAAAGGAATAGGAACAGAAAGTGAGATTGGAGAAACTACAGAGTTGTATCAGAATGGTATGGAGTTAGCATAGGTAAAGTTGTAATCACATTAGATAGGAAAGGATGGAGGTAACAGAAACTAGGAAATACACAGCTTAAAGCATAAAAGCAACCAGAGTTGCATCAGAGTCATAGTAGAGTTGATTCATTGGCATGGGATGTGACATATACATAGCTTCCTTATGCTACTTCTCCCTTCCCATTCCCTCTAGCTAGGCCTGGTACATGTGTATCTGTGCACTAATAATCCAGTTATCTTTCTATTGGTATTTCAGTCTGATCACTTGCCCACTTGCCCCCAGCAATAGTGTTTCATTGGATAACTCATGCTCATGTCTAGCAAGTGCAGACACACCTCAATTCCTCTCAGTCCCTGCCCCATAAAAGGCCTTGGGACATGTTCTCTTCACATATCTTTGAAGGGCTACATTCACCCCTACCTGGGTCAGATGTAACAAAAAAAGTAGTATTGTTATCATTGTGCAGAGACTCTTATCATACTTTCTGCAGCCACCATTTCCACTCTGTGTCCACCCTCTATTGACCCTTATTAATCATGCCCTCATGCTTCTCCTGAGCAGCCAGACTCTGAAGCAGAGTCTGATCCATCTCATTAACCTTCTTTCTCACATGACAAGCTTGCTGACCTCTTTATTAACACTTCTACTGCCTCATAGACTGAATAAGATGTCATTTGAGATTTAGCTCACAACCTATTGTCTACTTTTGTTATCCCTAGAAAGCTGACTCCTTTCTTGTCTACTCCTATCAGACAACATCACTTATTCAAAGTGCCAACCCCTCAGCAATCTCCCATCTCCCCCAAGTCTTTCTTTTCAAAATCCATGGAACTCCATCTCAGAATCCCTGAAGCTTATGACAGCAATAGGGCTAGAGCTGAGCAGTGGCCAGATATGGTCCAGTTCTATCTTGCCATTAATGAAGCCATTTATAACTCTGAGTCAAAGAAGGTGGTGTTTGCATTATCTTATATGACTAAGGGATCTGCCCTATTTTGGGCAACCACTTTTAGAAAAAAGGCTATTACCTTCACCAGTGTTTCAACTGGAACCTTTGCTGAATTCATTACTAAGTTCCTTGATGCATTTAAACAACAGGATACTGTTAATGCTTTCATCCATTGGCTAGCAAATTAGCACATGGTTCAGAATCACAAAGATGACTAGAACCATGTTGTGATTACCAACATTACAGACCATAACATACTCATTGGCTATTACAAAGCCAGGATTGCCCCTTGGATCATGTGCAAGGTCCACTTGATGGAGAAAGTTCCCACTATCATTGAAAGCTGGTACACTAAAGCTATGCACTTCCAGGGAACCAATGAGCAATCTTGATTTATCAAGCAAAGGTGTTGTAATTCTCACACCTTCATGTGATCCTCCACTAACCCCTCCTTTATCCCATATAAGGTAGAGAAGAATTCTAATGCCATGAATGTGGATGCCATTCAAACCCCCACTTGTATGACTCTAAAAGAATGAAAATATTGCATCTGGAACAAACTCTGCTTCCAATGCTAAAAGCCTAGACACATGAATCTTCAGTGCACTGCCTTTCCCAACCCTTCTAGGGATTCTGTGCTGAAGAACCCTAGGACCCAGCAGGTAGCCAAAAAATGGCCTGACAGTGGTAATGAGGAAAGCAGTGAGGTTCAAAGGATTTTAGTTAGAAAGGATTTTTAATTCAGGAAACTTCTACAATGCAAGTCTCCCCTTCTATTTCTTGTGCACCTGTACTTGTATCCTCCTCCAAGAGGTCTATGCAAATCAATCTCCACATCTCTAGTATTATGCAGCAAGATAAAGCTGTTGTTACCCAGTCTCTGATTGATAGTGGTGCTAAGATCTCTTGCATAGATTGACAATTTGTCAAGGATCACCAATTTCCCACAGAGAAGCTCAAGAAACCCTTAGTGGTCCATAATGTAGACTCCTTAGCTAACTTCACCAGAAAAATCACTTATATCTGCCAACTTCTATTGCATTTCTCTGGCTTCTTGTATAAAGCTTTCTTTCACATAATAAACTATAGCAAGGAATGACTTATCCTTGACCTTTCTTGGTTGGAAAAAACCAACCTGCTTATCAACTGGTCTCAAAAGACAGTTGTTGTTAGTAAGCCCATAAACTTTAAGACCAACATCTATTACAGAGGAACTCATGATCCTTAACCCACTCCTCCAATGTCCTTTAATTTGAGGACCACCACCATTGATGAAGAAGATGACTACCTCCTCTTTGATTTCCTTAATAAGTTCTTATCAAACAAGGCAATTACTGCCATAGTATTTAAAAGATACATACAGAAGATTCATCAGGCAAATCCCTGGTCTACTGTAGCTGAAATGCTAACTAGTGTCCTTGATTCTAATTCCTATGTACCTCTGTGTGCACTTTCTCAAGACTAATAAAGACAAGTAGTTTCTTTGAACATAGAGGAACTGGAACTAGGCAAAGAGTAAAGAGAGACTTGAACTTGGAAAAGCAACTAGGGCTCAAGTATGCAAGACTGGGGAATTCCAGTTTGTGCTCCCTGTTTATATAGGCTACAGATATGCACACAGACCATGTAAGATGGACTGGCCCTAAACTATTGTATAGTAAGCTATTCAATAGTGAAAAAAAAGTAGGGATCTAGAAATACACATGTAAAACCTAAGGTGTGATCTTATAGTCTAGACTGGGCTAGACCTGTGAAATGTGAAGATGTGAAAGGGTGAAAATGTGAAAAGGTCAGATGATGTGATAATGTAAAGAGTAAATATAGTGTTAGAAATGCAAAAAAAAATGAAGTATGAAAAAGTGCATTATAACACTACCATATCTTTAGGTCTTGAATTCCAGATAAGACAAGGGCAGAGGGTCAGAAACTGTCAGATTATAATATGGTTGGAAATGTCACTAAAACAAATCTAAGGGTATGTTGCAAAGGTAATGTAAAGCAGAGAAATTGTGTAAATGGAAAGAATCAACTGCTTGAGAGGCATAAATGAGATGGTTCAAGTGTTTCCATGTTCAGTCCAAAGCATTGTATTCCTTCCAATATATCAGGTATTCCAGTTTATGATTTTTTACCCTGAAATCCATGATATAATCAACTTCCCATTCTTCTTCTCCTTCCTCAGTGATTGTGATAGGATCAGGGTAAATGACAGGTTGCTGAGGAAAAGGGTCATTGTATGATTTGACCCTAGAAATATTGACAATAGGATAAATGCAGATATTAACTGGGAGCTGTAATTTAACTGCATTGGGAAAAATGTTGATAATGATATAAGGGCCTATTTATTTTTGAGATAATTTGCAAGATGGATAGGAAAGGGATAGATGTTCTGTGGACAGCCATATCTTTTGCCCCACTTGATAAACAGAAGCAGTAGATCTTTTGAATTTAGCATGCTTGACCATTCTTTCTTTTGCTTTTGTAAGTAACTGCTAAATCTGCTCATGAGATTTCTCCATTTCTTGAGCAAAAGAATGTGAAAATTTGCCTTCAAAGCCCATTTGCAGAGTGAACTTCTTGGTAATCACAAATGGGGTGGATTGTGTGACAGTAGAAAAAGCATTGTTATGGGAGAATTCTGCCATTTTAATCCAGTCTACCCAGGATTCTTGTTTCTTGGCAATGAAGGTACACAAGTATTGTTCTAACTCATAGTCTATCCATTCAGTTTGACCATCTATCTGCAGGTGAAAAGAAGAAGTTGAAAGTTTCTGATAAATGCCAAGAAAATGGCACAACTCTTGAGTAAAAGTGAAAGAAAATTGAGGTCCCTGATCTGAAACTATGGAAAAAGAAAGTCCATGGTGATACCACACATGGTCTCTAAATAAAGAAGCTAAATCAGATAAAGAGGTGGTTATAAAACAAGGAATAAAAACCACTTCTTTGGAAAATCTATTGACCACCACTAAGATGGCATCATATCCTTTAGATTTAGAAAGTCCTGTGATAAAGTCTGTTGAAATATCTGTCCAAGATTTGGTAGGAATAGGTAAAGGGAGTATTTTTCCTGCTGGTGCTTTTTGTGAATCCTTTATGAGAAAGCATGCTTGGCAGAATCTAATATAGCTATAAGTGTCTTTTTTCATGTTTTGCCAGTAAAAGAATATTTTCAATAAATGAACTGTCTTCTTTGTCCCCCATGTTCTGCAATCAAAGAGTTATGATATAATTTAAGAGCTTCCATTCTTAATTCTTCTGGAATGAAAATAGTGTTGCTTATACTGTGGACCAAATAGCCTTCATCTGCATTATAGCATAATCCAGGTAGGTCATTGTCCAACAGAGAAGTAGTGGCAGCAACCATGTCCAAAAGAAAAGAGTTAAGAAGGTGAGAAGAATAGAAGGGAAGAAAGGAAAAATATAATGGTGGAAAAATGACCATATTCTTATTTGACTTGTTAAGAATGGCACCATAATCTACCTGGTGGGAAAGAGCATTCACACAACCATTTGATGTTCTGGGTTTGTAAATGATAATAAAACAAAATTCCATAAGGGTTTCCACCCAACAAGCTTGACAAGACTAAGATCTTGTGATTTCTGCCAATGTTTCAGGGCTTGATGATTGGTCCAAATATCAAAATCAAGCCAATCAATAAGAAGGTGGCACTATTCTTTAAGGGTGTCATATTCCATACCTCTGACCCAATTCTGACCCAATCCCAACCCAGCTTACAACTGATTCTTACATCCAGTAAGCCAATCTAGCCCTCTAACTCCCCTTTAGGCAACTCTGGCCCTTTGTTATCATTTGTTATAGAATTGCAATGTACTCCAGGTGTATTCCAGATAACTCCAGAGTGAATGGGGCTTAGCTTTACCTTATGTGGTGTACTCTTATGCTTGTACTGGGTGCCCCAATTTACAGAGGGATTGGAAACTACCAGAGGTCTGGGATAGGCCATAGGGCTTTTTCCAACAAGAGGCATGATGTCAAGTCATGGAGTAATTTGTGAGACTTAGTGTAGGGTATGACATCAAGTAATGAGGCAGGAGGGGGTCCAAGGGGATTATAATATTGTGTTATGGTTAATATTCAAACTCAAGTACAAGATACAAAGCTGCAGTACTTATACCTCAGAGAGGCAGATTATTTAAGAAGGGAATGGAGATATAAAAGGAGTTATCTCATAAGCAAAGCAGGTGCCAATGCATCCTGGATATGAATGGAGATGTCAAAGTAGACAATGTTGAATAATGTCAAACTGAAACTAAATGATGACAGGGAGAAGTGAGCCAGAAAGAAACAGGAACAGGAAATGAGATCAGAGGAACTATGGAGTTGTATTGGAATGGTATGGAGTTAGCATAGGTAAAGTTGGAAACAATCATTAGGTAGGAAAGAACAGAGGTAAAGGGAACTAGGAAATATGCAGCTTAAAGCATGAAAGCAACCAGAGTTGCACTGGAGACATAGCAGAGTTGATCCATTGGCATAGAATGTGACACCATTCCATTTCACCCCAGCTATGCATGTACACTTTCCACTCTTCCATTGGTATATACTTCCCTGGCCTCTGCTTCCACTCTATCCCATTCTGTTTCTAGTCCTATCTCTGTTCCAGTTAAGTACTATCTTAGTTTCACTTTGCCTTCTCTGGACCACTTTGCTATAACTCCATTCCTAGTCCTGTTCTCAGTTACTGTTACTATTCCTGTTCCTGTTTCTTGTTTCCCCTTACTTTTTCCTGTCATCTTTCAGTTTCAGTCTGACATAATTGAACACTGTCTCTTCTGATATCTCCATTTATTTCTTAGATATTTAGACATCTGCTTCACTTCTGAGTTTGCACCTGTCTCACTTCACTACACTCTTAGATAGTTCTGCCTCTCTGAGGTATAAGTGCTATAGTCCTGTATCTTGTACCTTAGTATAAAGATTGACATAAACATCTTGTCATCATCCTTACCCTGCCCAAGCCCTTAGGCTTATTTTGACCCTCTGGGTTACTCCAGAGCACCTCCAGGGCCAAGCAATATCCTTGAAGGAATTATAAGGTCCCACCCTCATAACTAGGCTTGACTCTTCTTGTCTTGCCTGTTTCTCTTGTTGAGTAGTGAGATTACTCTTTTTTCCACCTTCAACACCTTTGTAAATTGGAACACCAGAAAGTGCAAGGGCACACCACATAAGGTGAAGCCAAGTCCTGTCTAATCAACAAAACCCTTCCTGAATCCCTCCAGAAGTCTCCAAACATTCCTAGAGTTTCTAGAGTATAACCTTCCCTTAGGTTCATGCATCACTAAGGTGCTGGAACCTGAACTTTGCCCTCTAGCCACAAGGGTTTCATTTAGAAAGGAGATTGGTATATGTTTTAACACATGGAATAAAAACCACTTCCTTTGAAAACTAATCAACTACTATTATAATAGCATCAAATCCTTTTGAAATTGAAAGTCCAGTGATGAAATCTACAGAAATATCTTTCTATGGAGCCAAAGCTGTAGAGAGTGGATAAACTGAAAGAATAGCTTCAGATCCCTTAAATGTTATGCATGAACAGTAATGTGACACAAAAGATGCAACATCTTTATGGAGATCTGGCCAATAATAAAACCTAGCTAAAAGATATCTGGTGCAATTTTGTCCTGAATGACCACCCAGAAAAGAGGAATGAAATAGATTTAATGCTTCAATGCAAAATTCTTTTAGTACAAAGATTTGTTTGTTTTGATTTAAATAAACTTTGTATTCTGAACTATAGCACCAGTGGGGAGAAAGACATAAGTCCACTGATGCTTGTTGAACTTGTGTAAAAAAAGAGGAGAAAAAAGAAATAACTCATTGAAAAATAAAAGGGGGAAGCATAATGATTTGTTTGTTTGGTTTGGGTTTATCATTAAAATGATCTTGTCTTCTGAATAAAGCATCTGCTCTTTCATTAGTTGGATCCAGTTTGTATACCATCTTGAAATTAAATTCAACTAATGTGGCCTACCTTCTTGCCTGCCATGCAGAAAGATTCTGAGGCCATTTTCAATACTTCAGATTTTTGTGATCTGTCCAGATCTCAGAGAAGTCTCTTTCAATTAAATAATGGTGCCAATCACATAAAGCATAAATAACTGCCAATAACTCTTTGTCATAAATGGGATAATTTGATTCTGCTGCTTCCAAAGAGTGGGAAATATAAGTAGCAGGTTATCAAAGACCATTGTCTTGTTGATATGAAAGTACTGCACCAGTCACAACATCTAATGCATTGGTTTCTAGTTATATGGGTTTAAAGGAGTCAGAATAGCAAAGAAGGGGTTTGGAGGTAAGAATTTCTTTCAAACAGACAAATGCAGCCATGCATGCTGATGTTCATTCAAACTTAATATTCTTCTTCATAAGAAAATTGAGTGGCCTAGCTATATCTGCAAAATTGGGAACAAAATATTGATAATAGTTGGCCAATCCAAGGAAAGCCTGGATTTGTTTAATGGTCTTGGAGATAGGCCAGTTTCATACTACACTAGTCTTGTTGAGCTGCATTTGTACCCCCTTTTTAGATACAACCATGCCCAAATAATCCACCATTTCTTATATGAAGTGACACTTTGATGGTTTAAGAGACAGATTGTGATCATGAAGACAACCTAAAACCTTAGCAATAATTTCCAAATGTTGATTTTGGTTCTTGTCCTTGGTAAAGATCATAATATCATTAATGTAGATGACAACATGTTTTCACATGTCATGGAAAATGTCATTGATCATAGCTTGAAATGTACTTGGTGAATTGCACATGTCAAAGTATATTATTAAAGGTTTAAATGCTCTGATAGGTATTATAAAGGCTCCTTTCCATTCATTGCCTTCTTTTATCCAGATATTGTTATATTCCCATTGCAGATCCAAGGTAGTGATCATATCTGCTTCATTAAGCCTGTCAATTAATGTCAAAATCAACAGCAGAGGATAATTATTTTTTATGGTATAATCATTGAGATACCTATAAATCAATTACCATTCTTTTATCACCATCTTTCTTGCTAATAAAAAAGACTGGTGACATTTGAGGGGATTTTGATGATCTAATATACCTCTTTTTCATTTTCTTGTTTATAAATTACCTAACCTCTGTCATTTCTTCATTGGATAAAGGAATTATATAACCTTTCTTTGGTATAAAGTTTTCTTTCAACTCTACCACATGATTCCAGGGTTTTCTTGTTGACATTTGTTCTGATTTGTATTGGGAGAACACTGGTAAAAACTTCCACAACTTCTTTGTTAGTTCTTTCTTCAGCTACAAACTTTCTTCTTTAGTTACCCTTCTTGATATAAAATGGATATCACAATTTGCTGAATATCTGGGAAAATCAATGGTTTTCTTTACCCAATCTATTTCCAGATTGTGGCATGTGAACCAATCATAACCTATTAAAAGATCAAGGATTCCCAGACTGGATACATAAGCATTAATCCTTTCTTAATGCCATGTTCCATTTTTTCCTTTGATAGCTATATAAATTATTATGTAATGTGCAATCTTACCAATATTTCCTTCTGTTCCATTGGCATTGTATACTGTTAATGGTTTGGGCATATCTTTTTTATAAAGTCCATGCTTTCACACAAACTTCTGATTTATAAACATTACTGAAGCTCCTAAATCTATAATAGCAAAGGTTAATCCACATGACTCCATTTTTAAACCTTCTCTTCCCCATACTTCACCTTTAATTTTGACACTTACTTTCAATTCATCTCTTTCTTTTCTGTTAAATAATTTGGCTAGATCTTTTTATTCTTTGCTTTCTATGGCAAATAAATGTCCATTAATATTTTCCAACAGAATTAAGCACCCTATTTCTGGAGCCATGCTTGAATAAGATGCCATCATGGAAGTGGAAATCCATTTCCATTTCATACTAATAGGACAAAAGGAAGAGAAAGAAATTGATTTACATACTGGGAGCATTGTTACTAGCCTTACAGACTCCCTCAAGCTTTTCCCTGAGCCTCCTTTTGTTTCTGTTCTATCTTAAAAACATTCTGGAAATAGGCTCATGTCTCCTCCATACTTTCCCATAATGCTGTAGAAATCTCTTGAAATCTCTATGTGTCAGCTATATTATACACTGGTCTAATGGCAACTGGTTTCACCATTTGCCAACCATTTGCATCTGGCAGGGAAAAATCTGAGAATCTTACAGGCTGTATATATTGTGCCTGTGATCCTTGCTGCATCTATTGCTACTGACACTGAAGTTCTTTGCCAAAGTTGTTTGATGGTCTTGGTGCTGCAGGATTAAATTTGCCCCTGCAATCTTTTGCCATATGGTCAGGCTTGCCACACTTGAAGCAAGTTCTGACCTGCATTGCCATCTATCTGTCTATCTCCATGGGTGCACCACACCCTGGTTGCATACCCATAGCTGTAAACCTTGGTTAATTAGGCCAAGGGGGAATGAATTATGGTTGATATGAGGTCATGGGAGAGTATCAAGGAGGTGGGTAATAAGGGGTGAATTGCAGAGCTGACCTCTCTATGGTCATATGCTCAAATGCTCTTTCAATCATTCTGCACTAATCTATAAAGAGGATATAATCCTCCTTAATACCTTGCATGCAGGCTTGCTGGTAAACTCTGTACTGCACCTGCTCCCTCATTAACTTGAGTGCATAATCATTGCTAATGTCCACATCTCTCCTTAATACCTCAAAATCTTGGAGATATTCATCAATTGAGGTTGTATGCTTGAGCCCTTCTAATTTCTTTAGGGCTTTGTAAGTAGGCTCATCAATATGAAAGTAATTTTGGAGCTCAGTTATTATTTCTTGAAAATTTGGCCATGCTGCCAGTCCCATTATCTCTCTTGCTCCTTTTACATTCAGCTAATACTCCATTTTGGCATTTCGAAACCTTTCCAGGGTTATTTGTGCAAACCCTTCCACTCTTCTCTTTAATCTGGACAATATGGCTGCTGTTAATTCTCAATTGTTGTGCCATTTCTGCTTATCAGCCCAAAAAGACAATGACATGTACCACTTCCTCCACTTTTTCTTTTCACCATTCCACTTCCCCAGATCTGCTATTTTCTTCAATTCTTCTATTCTGGTAAATTCTTTGACTAGTAGTTGAATCAAGTCTCCAGTATTCCCACTTATATTCATTGAAGTTGCTGTATAATTCAAGGCCTGGGAGTGTAAAGGCCTCTGGTAGGGAGTCAGTGTGTACCATAGCTGAGATGCTGGGTCTGGTATTGCTTGTGGTGCTGGAACCAATAGGATTAAACCTAGCTCAGTTGATTTGGGGTTATTGCTTGACAAGGTATACAGATCAAAGTTCAATATATTGGGCGACTAACTAAGGTACTCAGGAAGGGGTTTTTAATGTATGAAAAGGGCAGAGTAATTCAATACAATCTGATGCTGTGACTTTACAATCTCTTTCTTATTTGGCTACAAAGTCTTTTCTTGTTTGTTTATCAAAGGTGTCAAATCTACACTAAAAAGATTGTCTGTCAAATTCATTGTTTTCAAAGCCAAGGACTGCTTCAAAAATAAAATCCTTTAACTGTTCCTCATGTTCCCACAAATATTCTTTCTTCATTCAAATGATCTTCTGCAATATATATTGTTATAATGCACTTTTTCAATTTTACTCTTTTTGGGCTTATCATCTTACTACTGTAGCTCTTCACATTGTCACATCATGTGACCATTTCACCTCTTCACATTTTCACCTCTTCACTTCTTCACCATTTCACATTTCACACTTTCACATGGCACAAGTCTAGAGCAATCTAGACTCTGATGTCACATCTCATGTTTGTCTCATGTATTTCTAGGACCCCACTCTTTTATTGCTATTGGATAGCTTACTGTACAATACTTTAGGGCCAGCACCAGTTATATGGTCTGTGCATGGTTGATAGCAATATAAAAGGAGGTCAGCTCAAGCCTGGATTTTCCCAGTCTTGCACACTTGAACCTTTCTGTTCTTGTTCCACTTGGCTCTTATCATTTTCTCTATACTTTGCCTAGTTCAGTGCCACTAGCATAAAAGCACTACTCAGGATTTAGGAAGATTAGCACACACCAAGGCTAGGTGTTAGGTTTAGGTCAACACATCTTTAGTTGTGTTTCATATATCCTTGACTAGTAAAAAGTCTTGAGCAAGTATTATGGTGACATTTTTGAACAATGTACAAAGATATTCTAACCCTAATTAAGGGCTTATGGTGACAGTGTTGATAGAGTGAGAGTAAAGCAAAGAGTATATAAGAAGAACACCTACACTAGATAATACAAATGCTCAAAACTGGGGCTTAAAACATGCTAAGGCTACAGTATTTATACAGTACAGAAAGGCACATGGACTAAGATTCTAATAAGAATATTCCCACAGACCCTGAGGCACCATCAGAAAGAAGAGAAGCACTCATGAGAATAGCCAATGGCTGAAAAGGAGCAAGGCTTCTAAAATAAAAGAGAAGCAAAGAAGAATAGAAATGAAAAGTGGCAAAAAGACATGAGACTAACCCTATGCCCTGGATCTAGACCTGTCATGTGACCTGTCACATGCCTAGATAAGATAAAAGATTAGATAACCACATGTAAAGATAAGATAATGTCACATGATCAAAAAATTGAAAAAGTAAACTATAACAGTTTGGAAGAGTTGGGGTAAACCAGGAAGAGAGCAGAACTTATAATATTCTTGAGTATAACAAAGGCCTTTTGCTGAGCTCCTTTTCAAGAGAATGTCCTTTTTTTTTGAGTAAGATTATTTAAAGGTCTAGCAATATCTGCAAAATCCTGAATAAAGTGTCAATAATAATTTGCCAAGCAAAGGAATGCTTGAACTTGTTTTACTGTACAAGAAACAGGTCAATCTTGAATGGTGTTGACTTTGTTCATTTGCATTTCAACCCCATCTTTAGATATGACCATGCCAAGATAATCTACTTTGTTTTTCATAAAATGGCATTTTGAAGGTTTGAAAAAGAGATCATGATCTTGCAATTGCTGGAGAACTTGACAAACCAATTCTGCATGTTTGTGTTTGGACTTTTCTTTAGAAAAAATGATAATATTATCAATGTATACCATGGCAAAAGCCCATAAATCATGAAAGATTTCATTGACCATTGTTTGGAATGTGCCCAGACTATTACACATTCCAAAATACATTACCACTGGCTCAAAAGCACCTATGGGAGTGGTAAACACTCCTTTCCATTCATTACCTTTCCTGAAACAAATGTTGTTATAGCCCCATCAAAGATCTAATGTTGTAAAAAAAATTATTATGAATTAAAAAATTAAAAGACATGTCAGATCCTTTTAATCTGTCAATTAGTGTTGAAATCAAGGAAAGAAGATATGAATTCTTGATAGTCCATTCATTTAGATACCTATAGTCAATGACCATCCTTTTTCCTCCATCTTTCTTACTGATAAAAAAAACAGGTAATGTTTGGGGAGATTTTAAAGGATGAATATACCCTTTATCAGTTTCTTTTGCAATAAAATTGTGAATCTCTTGCATTTCAGTATCTGATAAGAGAATAACACAACCTTTTTTGGATATGAACCCTTCCTTCAATTCTACCATGTGATTCCATGACTTTCTGATAGGCATTCTTTCAGATTTCTTCTGTGAAAAAATATCAAGAAATTGCCAAAATTCTTTGAATATCTGTTCCTTTAATTCCTTCATTTTTTTTGATCATACTGAAACTACAGGTTTGAGACAAATAGTTTTCTGTCTCCAATCTATTTCCAGATTATAATGCTTGAACCAGTCATATTCTATGATTAGATCTAAATTTTGACCTAAAACAAATATCAGTACTTTAATTTCTTCATTATATTGCACTTCATTAGCATCCACAAAGCTAATGCAAAGCTTAATCTTGCTTCAAAGGCATTCTCCTTTGCCTTTGCTTCCATCTGCATTTAATACCATTATTTGATGTCTTTGAATAAACTTGAGATCAACAAAGGTGATAACTGCATCTGAATCTAAAAGTGCAAAAGTAGTTCCATACTTTATTCAACTGTTTCCTTTTCTGCCTTTGATTTGCATTTCAAAAAGCAAACTTATCTCTTCCTGGAATTTCTGTTTTGAGGGTTTTATAAATATCTGTTAATAGTAAGCTTCAAATAATGAATGGAAAAAAAAATTCTTTTCTTTTTTCTGAGGAATTAAGCACTGGTTTATTGCCTCTGGCTGAGCTCATGTGAAACCCCTCATAGGCAGATGAAAACTATTTATTACCAAAAGTAAAAGAGTTAAAAGTTACAACAGAAGAAGAAAAAGAAGAATAAGAAGAAGGACCTTGGTTATCTTGATTAACCAAAGTCCTATTTATTTTAAATGTTTTTTCTCATTTTCAAAAGTGTCCTGCCAATATACTCTGGCAGCTTCCCCATACATACTATTCTCCAGGATTTCTTCTACCCTGGAGATTTTGTGTGCCTTTTTTCTTTCAGCTTCCACTGCTAGAGTTCTTATATCTATAAATGGAGCCTTATAAGTGTTGGGCTCCCCTTGTACTTTCTCAAACTCCTCAAAGGTTAATATTTGCCTCTGGAGTATGGCCCTATTATTTGCTGAGGTGCTGGCCTATGTTCTACAGGGGTTAAAATCAGGAGGGAGAGTAAATGGAAGATTAGTGCAGCAATCCTTTGCTAAGTGTCTCTTTCAATGACACTTAAAGCACTTCTTATCAAACTGCATTGCATCTATCTTCATTGGGGCTTCCCTACCTGGATGAGTTCCTATGGTCATAAATCACTAAGAGAGTTGTCAGAGGGGTCACAGATGAAAATAATTCAATGAATTGGAGGAAGAGTAGGAAGAACAAGGAGTAAATTGATTAGAAGGGGTAGGGAGGGATCTAAACTGAGGGAATCTTGAGGCAGGAGCACTGCACTTCACTGCCATATGCTCAAACACATGTCCTATAGTCTGAAATTATTCTACCAGTTCCTGGTAGTTTTCCTTTACCCCTTGCAGCACTGCTTGCTAATATATCCAGCACTGCACCTATTCCCTGAGAAGCTTATTGGCATGCTTCCAGGAAATATCCAAGTCCCTTTTTAATACCTCAAACTCCTGGAGGTAATTGTCAATTTTAAAGGAATAATAAAGAGCTTCTAACTTCTTGAGCACTTTATGGGCTAACTCATTAATGTAGAAGCAACCTTTTAACTTTTTGGCCAGATCCTTCCATTCTAGCCATTTCCTGCTTTTCAAACACTTCTCCAGATAAATTTGGGCAAAGCCTTCTGCCTTTCCATCCAACCTTGATAAAACCACAGCTGTTAAAACTTGGTTATTCTTCCACTTCTGGTTGAAGGATCAAATCTGCATCTTTGCCCACCACAACCTCCACTTCTTCCTATCACTGTCCCATTTCCCTGGATCAGCTACCTTTTTTGCACCTTTCAACTTCTTCAACAACTTTTCCACAACTTTTTCTCCTGACATCCTAGGCTTTGAATATGTAGATGGATCTGGTTGGAAGAGATTGCTGGATCACCCATGTAAGCTGTGTCTTAGCAGGTCCTGGGTTAAAAAGGTAAAAGTTGGATAAAAGTTGGGTTTTCTAATGTCTGGACTGAACTTGCTTTCCTCCTCTTCTATCTATGTCTGCTTCTTCAACTCCTTGTACATTTTTTTCTGTGCTGGAGCAAACACAGTAAGGACAAGCTAGGGATCTGATAATACAGGGGAGTTCTGTAGTTCTGAGACTTTTTCTGGGTGCATTTAGCACTGATGAGGAACAAAGAGATCAAAGCCTATTTGTGGTTGTGACCTTCCTATCTCTGGCTCTTTTCTCCTGAAAATCCTGTCCTATTCTTCTATCAAATTCATTAAACCTTCTTTGAAACAATTCTCTCTTTAATTCATCATCTGAAAATCCTAGTATGGCCTCATTGATTAGATTCTTTAAAACTTCCTCATGTCCCCAGGGATAAGTGCATCTGATGGGCATAAAACTATGTATGATCTTTGATATTTCTTCTACTATGTAGACAGAGTATAGAATCTTGCACAAATGAAATGCTAACTAGCATTCTTGATCCTAATTCCTGTGCACCTCTGTGTGCACTTTCTTGAAACTAATAAAGACAAGTAGTTTCTTTGAACATAGAGAAACTGAAACTAGGCAAAAAGTAAAAAGAGACTTGAACTTGGAAAAGCAACTAGGGCTCAGGTGCACAAGACTGGGAAATCCTAGTTTGCACTCCCTGTTTATATAGGCTGCAGATATGTGCACAGACCATGTAAGATGGACTGGCCCTAAACTATTGTATAGTAAGCTATCCAATAGTGAAAAAGAAGTGGAAATCTAGAAATACACATGTAAAACATGAAATGTGACCTCATAGTCTAGACTGAGCTAGACCTGTGAAATGTGAAGATATGAAATGGTCATGTGATGTGACAATGTGAAGAGTAAACATAGTGTCAGAAATGCAAAAAAAGTAAAGTATGAAAAAGTGCATTATAACACTCTTCTGGCTATTATTTACAGGATTGCAGCTCTTTATGCTGCCAGGAATGAAGCTTTAGCAGCTTATGACTTAATGCAACAGACTATGACTCAGGGAATCAAGAGCAAATTTACTTCTTTTAAAAAGAAAGACCAAGTTTGGCTTATGGCATGTAATTTGAAATGATCTGTCATTTACCCTAAGATCTTCCCTAAATGTAAAGGTCCTTTTGAAATTATACAAATAATTTCCCCTGTTGTCTATTGCCTCCATTTACCTCAACACTGGAAAATCCATCCAGTGTTTCATGCATTAATGTTTTCTCCATATTAGAAAAATCTAATCCACAGGAAAAATTTCCCAACTTCTCCACCAAAACTTATAGAAGGCAAAGAAGAATTTAAAATTGAGCAGATTCTGAAACACAAAGGATTGCCATCTTCCCACCAGTTTCTGATCTACTGAAAAGGTTATTTAGTCAAGAATAACTCATGGATTCCAGAATAAAACCTTTAATATGTGCAAATCCTCCATTTCACTTATAAAAACCTTCACCCCTTATTCTTTTCCTCTAACTTCTTTTTTTCTCCTATTTTTACCAATGGCCATTTCCACCAATGTAAACCACAATAAAAACACCATTGAGTCTACTGTTGTCAATAACATTTCATACACTGCTTCTTTTACTCTACTTACTGAATATTCTTTATCTACTATCTCTTTACCCAGTTGGTTGAATGCAGTTCCCTGAAAGGACACAGTCAAACCAATATCTTTAGCCAATATACCTTTTACTCCATTGTTTATTCCCCCACCAGTAGTCACTGTTGAATTACTCCTCTCTGCTCATAACCTTTGCTCAGGCTCCCCAGACAATACCTACATGGAGTTATTCATGATGTTTACCATGGACATGAGATTAGCAGTATCCATTGGCTCCCATTTAAATATGGACTCACCTCTCTTGGCCCTCCATTAGATCATCCTTCAGCTAGAATGCCTACCATTACTTCTTAGCATAGTAGTCTGCTCTGCTGACACACATGTGGATCTTCTCAGGGCTAATCTCACCACCATATATCACTCCATGTTTACTTCCATCACCACCCTCATCTATCAGTTGGAATTTGGGGAATTTCTTACTGACCTCTGCCAATATCTCACTGATCTCATCCATGCTTGCAGACTACCTCCACCCATTTCTATTCCCTCTGCATTATTGTCCCCTGTTAATAAAGACAAAGAGGTCTTGTTAGTTTGTGTAGACACTTGATGGACAGAAAATCATGGATGATCTCCTGTTCCCACTAATCACCCTCATCAAAGCAAGATATGCTATCACTGTCACTGTTACAATATCTCTTTTCTTTCCTTTTTTCCTTGCTTTCTTGCTTAATTTCTGCTCTTCTTACACCTCAGGTGCTTTCTTGTTTATCTTTTCCAAATAGATTCTGCTCTTCTTGTGCTCTGGCCTTGTCCAGACCACTCTCTTGTTATACCCTTTGCCTGGGCCTTCTATTTCTTAATTAGCTGACTCATAATCATTTCATTACTTTCCATTCATTTCCACATGGATACCTTACTCATCATTTATCAGCATGATTATTATAGTTGTCTCCACTTGAACCTTCCTAGTTGTACTATAAAGTAGCATACTTTCTGTTTCCTTTCTCCTTATGCTACTTCTACCTTGCATTTACCTCACAAGTCCTTGCATCTCCTTGTTCCTGTATCTAGTACTCAGAATCCATTACTTGTGTCCTGGCACTTAACCAGAGAGTCATCAGCATCTGACTTTGATATACCCCTGGGAGTATAGCTGGTACTACTAAGGCACAACACTTCATTTTGTCACCTTTTACTTCTCCTTGAGGCTTACCTTTGGTAGAGCCTCCCTTATTCTTTATAGCAAGGTCTATGCCTGTCCCTACCCAGACCTAGTGTAACAAAAGAAGTAGTGTATTCTACTTGTGGCTACCATTGCTGTAGCCATTCCACTCAAACAACCCTTGCTGTTTGATTCCCTCTGGGGTGAGCCTAGAGCCTTGACCTCAGACTTTCTCAAGTCCACTTCAGAGTTCAAAAACCTCTCTTTTCCAGATTACCCTTCCACACCAGAAAACACACTCATGGATATCCTTATCCCCTCTCAAGAAAAAGTACAAGAAGATTGTGACTTAGCACATAAACTTTCTTCTTTCTTGCAGATTTCCTAAGCCCAGACCCCACCTTCCCCTACTTTCATTTAACACCAACCCATATTTACCCATTTCCAACCCTCTTCAATACCCACCATGTCTGGCTCCTCTATCTCCACCACTAAGCTGATGAAACTTCACCTCAGTGCCCCTGAGCACTTTGACAGTGATAGGTTCAAGGCTGAGAACTGGCTAGATACAGTCCAGTTCTATCTCTTCATCAATAGTGCAGTCTACAACTCAGATAAGAAGAAGATTGCCTTTGCCCTTTTGTTCATGACTAAAGAGCCAGCACAGTCATGGGCTGCCACATATTAGAAGAAATATATCTCTGGCACAACAGTTACTATGGGAAAGTTTTCCCACTTTGCTTTCATGTTCCTCAAAATCTTCCAATAGCAGGATATAGTCAACACTACCATCTATTGGTTGGCAAATATGCAGATGAAGCAGGGAAAGAAAGATAACTGAATGCCTTCCCTTGCTGAGTACACTGCTAAGTTCCAGAATCAAGTCATTATAGCTAAGATTACTGATGACAATGTTCTTATCAGCTACTATAAAACAGGACTTGCATCCTATCTCTCTTGTTGCATCCATAACCTGAATACAATATCTTCTACTATTGCTGAGTGGTATATCAAAGCCACTCACTTCCAAGGAACTATGGAGCATGTCTGTTCTATAGAACAACAAAGGAAGAATCCTCACATATATGCCTGGACTCCTTCCACTACCTTGACCATGACATTCAAACTGGAGAAAGATTCAAATGCCATGGATATAGATGCCATAAAGAAAGGCTGACTAACTGATGCAGGTAGGATCTTCTGTATCAAAAATAAATTTTGTTTTAGATATAGGAAACCCAGTTATATCAACACTGCCTGTCCTAGCTTCCCCACTTCTTCTTCCTCTCCCTCCATGACCCAAGATACCCCTTGCATCAAGACAGTTTCTGCTAAAGAACTAATGATGAAAATCAAGGAGGTTAGTGATAATGAAACCAATGATGAGGTGGTGAGAGTAGTCATTAAAAAAGAATGAAAGAAGAAAATGGTTAAGGGCCAGGGTTTTTAAAATGGAGTACCTCCCCTATGCAAGGTACTTCCTCCTTCTCTTGTGCACCTGTACTAGTATCTGCCTCCAAGAAATCCATGAAAATTGCCATACAAGTATCTCCCACTTTGTTACATTTAGCAATGTTGGTGTTTGCAATGATGAGTGATAACCCTAATCAAGGGCTTAATGGTGTTGATGTCAATAGAATGAGAATAAAGCAAAGTGGATAAGGAGTCACTAGTAAGACCACTGTACTAGAGATACAAGTGCTCAAGACTGGGGCTTAACAGTGCTAAAGCTACAGTATTTATATGGTACAGAACAGTACATGGACCAAGACCCTGATGGGAATATTCCCATAGACCCTGAGGTACCATCACAAAGAAGAGAAGCACTCGTGAGAATAGCCAATGGCTGAAAAGGAGTAAGACTTCTGAAATGGAAGAACAATGGAAATGAATACCAGGTGTAAGACATAAGGCTAACCCTATGCCCTGGGTCTAGACTCATCATGTGACCCATTATGTGACCTGATAAGATAAAAGATTAGATAACCATGTGGAAAGATAAGATAAAGTCACATAATTCAAAAGTGAAAATTTGTGAACTATAACACTACCCCCTTTTTAGGTCTCAGATTCCAGATGAGACACAGCTAATGATACAGCATCCATATGGTTTTCATATGATTTAAAGAGCAAGTGGAAGGAATTAAGGTTCATGGTAAAAAGTTGATGTGGAGCTAAAGGATGCAGCTTGTGGAATTCTTCAATCAAATCAGGAGAGTTTGCCAGATTGTCTTTTGTTTGCCAAGTGCAATCATTTTCTCCATAACCTGACCAATGAACTAGATATTCCAGCTTTTTTCCTTTAATACAAGAGTCAACAATGTGGTCAACCTTGTATTTTTCATGACCATCTTCCATAATAAGAGCAGGATCTGGGATAAGTATGTCTTGTCCTTGCAGAGATGGCAAATATGGTTTAATGTGCAATATATTAACTGTGGGATGAATGTGCATCGTAGAAGGCAGTTTGAGCTGAACTGCATGAGAAATAACTTCTAGCACTGTAAAAGGACCAATCCATTTCTTTGAGAGCTTTTTAGATGGATATGAAAGCATAAGATTCTTTGTGGATAGCAAAACCTGTTGACCTTTCTTGTACTGTGGAAGATCTGTTTTGTTCTGCTTTTTCATTTTAAAATGCATTTGATCTAAAGCTTTTTTTATGTCTTTGAGAGATTTTGACATATCTCATAGAAAGTGAGAGGAGGGATTAATCGTAGAAGGGGCTTCAAAACCCAGATGAGGATGGTAGGTTTTAGTGATCTCAAAGGAAGATGTCTGAGTTGAAGTGGAATATGAATTATTATGATGATATTCTGTGATTTTGATCCAGTCTGCCCAAGATTCCTGTCTTTTGGCAATAAAGTTACAGAGATATTGTTCCAATTCTCTGTTAATACACTCTGTTTGACCATCTGTACAGAGATGATATGCTGTAGAAATCTTCTGCTTGATCTGAAGAATTTCATTAAGCTATTTCATGAATTCCAAGATGAATTAAGGGCCATGATCTGAAACAACAGAAGAAGGAAGTCCATATCTGGACCAAACATGATCCCTAAATAATTTTGCAACATAAAGAGAAGAATGAGAAGAATGACATGGAATGAAAACCACTTCTTTTGAAAATCAATCAACTACCACCATGATAGCATCAAAGCCTTTTAATGTTGGAAGTTCAGTAATGAAATTAACAGAAATGTCTTCCCATGGAGACAATGCCATAGGAAGAGGATGAATGGGAATAATGGCTTTAGATCCCTTGAATGTAGTGCATGTTGAACAATGTGAAACAAAGAATGCAACATCTTCATTGAGATCTGGCCAATAATAATATCTTGACAAAAGTTGTTTGGTACAGTTTTGACCTGCATGACCACCCAATGGAGAAGAATGAAAAAGATTAAGAGCTTCTATACATAATTCTTCAGGAATGAAGATTTGTTTTCTTTTGTTTAAATAAATATGATGTTCTAAACTATAATACCAGTTGAAAAAGAGATGTAAGTCCACTGATGCTTGTTGTACCTGAGAAAAGAAAGAAGAAGAAAGAGAAACTACACATTGAAAAATATGAGGAGGAAGCATAATGATTTGTTTATTTGGTTCCAGTTTATTTTCAAAGTGGTATTGTCTGTAGGAAAAAGCATCCACTTATCTGTTAGTTGGATCTGGTTTGTAATACATTTTGAAATTATATTCTGCCAAAGTGGCTTGCCATCTAGCTTGCCAGGGTGACAGATCCTGTGGTTTTTTCCAATACTCCAGATTTTTGTGATCTGTCCAGATCTCAAAGGAGTCTTGTTCTATTAAATAATGATGCCAATTGTGCAACACACGAATGACAGCTAAAAGCTCTTTGTTGTAAATGGGATAATTCAATTCAGCTGGGTCCAAAGAGTGGGAAATATATGCAGCCAGTCACCAAAGACCATCATCTTGCTGATAAGAGAGAACTGCTCCAATGGCAATATCTGAAGCATCTGTTTCAAGTTGTATGGGTTTAAAAGAATCAGGATAACTGTTATAAACATTTTGACATACTCCAGGGGTACTCTGGATAACTCCCAAGTGAATGGGGCTTGGCTTCATCTTATGTAGTGCACCCTTATGCTAGTACTGAGTGCCCCAATTTATGGAGGGGTTGAAACTATTGGAGATCTGGGATCAGCCATGGGGCTTTTTCCCAACAAGAGGCATGACATCAAGCTGTGGAATAAGTGAAGGGACTTTAGGGTAGGGTATGACATCAAGTCATGAGGCAGGAGGGGTCTGGGGGAAATCATAACATTGTATTATGGTTGATATTCAAACTAAAGTACAAGATACAAAACTCCAGTACTTATACCTCAGGGAGACAGATTATCTAAGGAGGGAATGGAGATATGAAAGGAGTTGTCTCATAAGTGAAGCAAATGCCAATGCATCCTGGATACGAATAGAGATGTCAGAGAAGACAATGTTGAATAATGTCAAACTGAAACTAAGTGACAATAGGGAGAAGCATGGCACAAAGGAACAGGAACAGAAAGTAAGGTTGGAGGAACAATGGAGTTGTATTGGAATGGTATGGAGTTAGTATAGGTAAAGTTGTAATCAATCATTAGATAGAAGAAGATGGAGGTAAAGGGAACTAGGAAACATGCAGCTTAAAGCATAGGAGCAACCAGAGTTGCATCAGAGGCATAGCAGAGTTGATCTGTTGGCATGGGATGTGACAATAACACAAGAGTGGCTCGGAAGTAAGGATTTCTTTGAGATGAACAAAGGCTGCCATGTATGCCAATGTCCATTCAAATTTAACATCTTTTCTTGTGAGGGAGTTTAGGGATCTTGCAATATTAGTGAAGTTGGGAATGAATCTTCGATAATAATTGGCTAATCCTAAAAAGGCTTGAACCTGTTTAATGGTTCTGGAAATTGGCCAATTCCAGACTTTGCTTGTTTTATTAAGTTGCATCTGTACCCCCTTTTTAGATACAACCATGCCCAAATAATCCACTTGATCTTGAGTGAAATGACACTTTGATGGCTTTAGGAAAAGATCATGGTCACAAAGACAATCTAATACTTCAGCAACTATTTCAAGAT
>JBBPKN010000881.1:0-26243 GCA_038089275.1 Pulveroboletus cf. rosaemariae | reverse complement strand
CCCTCTCAACGTCAGAGTCCATCTATCCATCCTGTACTAACTCACGACACCGGGCGGGAGGACGAACAAGTACCAGTAGACTGTCTACCCATGCTCGAAGACACCGACGATGTCAAGCCCCCACCCGAGACGCCATCCGTCAAGACCGAACCCTCGCCTTCCCCTCCACTCAAGCGAGAAAAGTCAGAGTCAAGCACTCCCGCACCTGCAAGCGGGAAGTCAAAACGTTTTGGTCCTCAATTGATAGGCGACCTTCCCCGTGCAGAGGAGGAAGCTCGAACGACCTTTATCGAGCTCATCGAAAATCATTATCAATACAACACACTTGGACGTTCACGAGAGGCTCTAGAGAGCATGACATGCGATTGCATCTACGAGCATGGTCAGTTTCAGGTTTTTCTTAGTAGTAGCCTTGAGAATACGTAGTAACTGATTACTTCTGGTGGTGGGTGCATGGTCGGGCGCCTTTTCGCCGTCATAGGCGTAGATGACCCATTGGATGCATGTGGGCAGGGCTCGGACTGTATCAATCGGCTCACGCAGGTGGAATGCCTACCGGACGATTGTCGGTGTCGGGCCCACTGTCAGAATCAACGGTGGGTACACCTTTTGTGTTGTTCTCCCGACATCTTGGTTTCAATGAGTGCTCATCCCAGCTTCTTCTCTCGATCTCTCGTGAATTTAGGTTCCAACGGAAGGAGTATGCCAACATCGAGATCGTGTTGACGGAAAAGAAGGGATATGGGTTACGGGCTGTCTCTGACATATCAAAGTATGTCCATACTATACTCTTACTATACGTGATCAATTTACGATTCGCACGGGACATGACAGAGATGCATTCATCTATGAGTACATCGGCGAAGTGGTGTCTCATCCGTCCTTTATGAAGCGTATGCGGGAGTATGCCGAGGAGGGTATCGAGCACTTTTACTTCATGATGCTGCAAAAAGATGAGGTGAACGCTCCCATTTCCCCTCTTTTACATCCCACTCATATCTGTGTTTCTCTCCATGGCTCAGTACATTGATGCGACCAAGAGAGGTGGTATTGGTCGTTTCGCGAATCACAGCTGTAGCCCAAACTGTTACGTGGCCAAGTGGCAGGTAGGCGAGCGTGTCCGGATGGGCATCTTTGCAAGTCGATGTATCAAAAAAGACGAGGAATTGACGTTCAACTACAACGTAGACCGATACGGGTATGTCCATATTTCTACTTCAGAATTCCATGGGCATATCAAAGACTGAGTCACTCGTAAACACAAGACACGATGCACAACTTTGTTACTGTGGGGAGCCAAATTGCGTGGGCTTCCTTGGCGGTAAGACTCAAACAGACATTGGTGGCATGGACGAGCTTTATCTTGATGGTGCGCACCACTCTTCTCAGATTTCTACCACCTGAACTATATCTTGGTTCGTCAGCTCTTGGAATCACCGACGAGGTAGAGAAGCTAGGGCTCAAGGGTAGCAAGAAGAGAAAAAGCAAGAAACTTGATGAGGATTATATGGTATTTTTTCGACTCCCTGACTCCTTGTCCTACGTCTCACCACCGACGTTGTCATACAGCCCGAACTCAAGCCTCTGATTGAGAAGGAGATTCCAAAGGTTGTACAGGCGATCCGACAGACGTCGAGTAAGAAGGTGCTTTCCAAGCTCCTCACCCGAATAAAGGTGTGTTGCACCATCGACATCCAATTTCGGCACATCAGCTGATTTGGGTTATTCAAAGATTACAGAGAACGAGGCAGCTCTACGTCAGATCATGCGCCTGCGCGGGTTTAGTCTCATGACGAATATACTCCAAGATCATGTCAAGGACATGGAGGTTACCGTTCTCGTGCGTTTTCTGTCCTCCCTGGGTTTCTTATGACTCATTTAGGATCCATTCCTTGAAGGCCCTCGAAGCCATGGTCAAGTGGCCTCTTATCCAGCGGAACAAGGTCGACGATTCCAAGATCCGAGTTCCGGTGCAGGTCTGCGCAGAGTCGGAGAACGAACGTACGAAATCGTTGGCGTTGAAGGTCCGTTCACGTTGTCTGTGGAGGAGTCCGTATGTGCTGACACCAGACATCCCAGCTTCTCGAGTACTGGGATTCCCTCGAGGTAGCTTACCGTATACCGAAACGTCTCAAGGCGGTACGTAGTTTTCCTTAATTTTATACTTACGCTTCATCGTCACATGCATGTCGTTGACAGAACGGCGAGGAGGAGACGCCAGAGTCACCACCGACCATCATCATCGAGTCGCACGACGACAACCGACCTCTGAAGAAAACGCGCCGGGAAGGCGATGATATCCAATTCAAGCCTGCAGCTCGAACTGTGTCGCAGCCCGAGATGCCTGCACTACCGCCGCAGATAGCACAAGGACACGGACAACTAGAACCCATTGTCGACCCCCAGGCCAAGAGGAAAGAGATTGCGGATATCATCGCCGCTGCAAATGCTGCTGCAGCTGAGGCTGAGGCTGCGCGATTGGCGGCCGCTGCTGCTGCCGCAGTGGAGCCCTCTCCCGAAGTGATGAGGAAGAAGCCAAAGGCACCGAAAAAGCCACAGCCAAAAGAGGAGAAGGAGATGAATAAGGAGAAGAGGTTACTGAAGCTTGTGGGTGCCGTGGTGGTAAAGTATATGAGCAAGCATTCAGGGAAGATGGAGAACGACGTGTTCAAGAAGTATGCCAAAGAGGTACGTTTCCCCTTTACTCCTTCACGCCGTCTCTCTCACTTACGTCTCAATTTTGTGACCCACTCGACCTTGGCGCTGCAAAAAAAAAAAAAAGCTGACCCATATCATCACCGACAAGGAAAAGAAGTCGACCTCTTATAAAGAAGGTCGTCTGGATGCGCTATCGGACGAGAAAGTCGCCAAGATCAAAAAGTTCGCCAAGGAGTACATCGCCAAGGTCCTTCGCAAACTCGAAAAATCCAGATCTAGCCAGAGCCCGTCCAAACCGTCGTCACACTACAAAGACTGCGATCGGGACTGGGGTGGACATGACCACGCACCTTTGGGGTTCGTGCCTTCGCCTGACGCACACCGAGATTTCGGCGAGGACGGAGGCGGGGACGTGGAGGCGGAGGTGGAAGACACCGAGATGGTCATGTCCGTCGAGCAAGCAATGGATCTTGGCTCCGACAGCGACGATGGCGAACGCGATCACTATCATGGTAGGCGGAGGGATGGTGGTGACGCGAACATGGACGACATGCAGCATTCGTCGGACGAAGCGGACCACGATCCGTCGCCGATGGAAGGCGTGGTTCATCCGGCTGCGTCAGTGAGCGTGACGCCCATTACGCCGCCTCAGCAGCACCAGACGGTCGACCCGAGACTAAAGCACCGGAACGAGGAGACGGGGTGGGATCCAGACGCGATCAGGGTCGCGAACGGACTGGACGAGGTGCACGTTTAGGCGTGGATGTGGACTGATGGTGGGCTTCCCGTCGTATTGCTTATTATTGTAAGGCTATACACACGTACTATAGTTGCTCTTTGCCTTACTTTGTAGACTTCGATGCTGACTTATCGCATGGAGGAGACTGGGGGCCACGCGCACCCTCCAACTCAATTCATACCTGCATGTGTATATACGACAAAGCAACCATTCGGATGGTCCGACACTGGATGAAAAACGCACATGGTCTATTATCGCCCATTGCCTAGCAGAGTACAAGACAGCAAAGGCTGGAGTCGTGGCAAATACATACACTGGCAACAGACAATGCAAATATCAGACAAAATCCCTGGTGGTGTACAAGTCAATCCCAGACCTCACATTGCGTGTGGTGTTTGGGAGCGATGGATCAGAAGTAGCGCTGTAGATAACAAGAATGACCAGAAATGACCAGGGGAAGATGAGGTGCACAACAACCAGGACACGTAGAAGTGCCGCGTGTATGCCCCCTAGCTGGACGAGTCGAGACCCTGTGCTTGTCTCTTCTCCACACCTATGACTGTACTCACGAAAGACAATCCAGCTCATCCGGTTCACTGTCTGCACATCGCAAATGTCGTACCGCGCTCGCTTTGATGCGCTCAAGCACCTCACGCGGAGGACCCTTCATCATCTTTGCACTCGAGGGCGGCTTCGTGGCCAGTTTTTGGCGCGGTGCACCATCAGATTCACCCTTAGGGTTCGACTTGGCCGCACTACTGAGTTTCTTGTCGGATTGGTTCTCCTTCAACTTTTGAGACGATGAGTGTGAAAGACTGGATCATAAATATATCAACACGACCCTTTCGTTGCATAACGTACTAAAACACGTACCCAGAATCGGAGAATTTAACAATTTTCTGAGGCCGATTGTTGTAGTTATCTTCTTTTTTTCGTTTGGAGGTACGTTCGGGTGGTCGCTCGTCGTTGTCTCCATTGACTGGTCCAGCAACGTCTCTTTCAGGTTCGCTTCTGCCCTTTTCCTTCCCTTTAGCCGTAGACCTCGGGATTTCCCCGTTCTTGGTGTCCTCGGACGTAGAAAGGGATATGAGCACAAGCTTGGTGGTACTTTTCAGTTTTGCAGATGTTGAGTTCGTAGCCTTGCCGTTCTCAGCTGTGGGTGCTACCACGTCGTCGTCGTCGACGTCACGTAGTGCAAGCTGCGTCATTTTGCAATGTTTATCATTTCGCGATCTCTCCTCTACATTCTCCAACATCCTTTTGGTCAAACTTTCTGTACTCACAATTTTTTCCGTGTTGACGTGGGTGACGCTCCTTGAGTCGACTGCTTTCGAACCATCTACATGAGGTATAGGTCGTTTTCTGACAATTGGTGTTTCGTTGTCAGATCCGCCAATGCCTTCATATCGTGCTTTCCTCTTGGGGTTGGATTTGGCTTTGTGAGGGACATCGACAAGCGTTCGGTCGTCGTCTGTATGAGTTTATGTCAGGACGCGAAAGGTCGTATCGAGGACCAAATACTCGCCTGAAACAAACACCTCCACTACCTTCTTTGCGGAAGCTGACTTTGCTTTGGCTTTCGGCTTTGCTTTCGGCTTCAGATCTCTAGCCAAATTAGACGGAGCAGCGCTGGTTTGTCTGCCTTTCCTTTTCGATGTGGACTTGGGCTTGGTGTCGGGAGGAGGTTGTTCTGTATCAGGGTCTGTATCCACGATAACGAAATATTAAGATTGGAAAGTTGCCGGAAAGGGCGACGTACTCGGGGCTTTACTTTTACCTTTTGCTGGTCTGCCACGACGCCTCGGAGCAGGCTTTGCGGTGGTGTCGGCTGAAAGCGTTTCAAAAAACTATATACGTCAACTCGAGCATGAGGAAAGCAAAAGCCCACCTTCCGGCTCAACAACTTTCGCCTTCCGCTTCCGGGACGTTGACCTGGATCCCCCTATATGCGTTCTCAAACTGTGAGCTAGGGCGTGAAGTACGGTAACGAACTAGCTATAGGCTGAGTTTCTTCGGTGACTGCGGTCGCGCCAGATCTGTGTGCTGATGATGTCTGACAAGTCTTGGCCGATGAAGGACGCTTTGCGGCCACATCCTTTGGACAGGTCTTGGAGGGCGATTCACCAGAGACAGTACGTGCAAGAAGGACGTCAACGAGCGGGTTCAACTTGGATGGTACGAATGCCCTGTCACATTAGGTTGCACGTTAATGCACGACGCGACGAGCAAAAGGAAGGGGGATACCGACCCCCCGCGGTCGCGAAAGCGAGATTGCTGTCGCTTTAAACGCTGGTATTTACTTTCTTCTGCGGATACGCCAAGCTTAGCTTGCTGTTCGACTTTGGCAGGTGGGAGCATTGTCGCGTCGTTTCGAACAAGAAATGAATGAGAAATTGGATGCGCACTTCATGTCACGTGAAAGGTATTATTCGATCATGTGACTGCATGTGGCGTGGCCGCGTCCGTCCACCCACCCTCGCCCTGGTTTGACACCCTTGGATACCTTACGCTGGCTTCGGGTCGGTGTCGTAGACGCTTGTCGGGCATGGTGGCGACGAAATTTTCCCCCGCGAAGACACCGAACACAATCCGTGCCAAATTGGACTGCGTGCTACTGGAGCAGTGATCCGTCCACGGTCTACGATTGCCACCGACCTTTGGGGAGAATCTGGTCGTTCTCTCGGTTATTATTCCGCGTCTTATTCTTCCTCAGCGCCCGGATGCGTCTATCCAAGTGCGTAATAGTATCTTTGGCATATACGATTGCAACCGGGCATGGACGAGAGTTCGCCTTCACCCACGAGGCGAGTCCATTTTTTTGGTCCTCAGGTCAGCTACAACCACCGATGGTCATCCGTCGCGCTTCTTCTCCTGCTATCCAATCGCTGCTCGGGGCTCTACATCCTATTCATCGGATCATCGTGTCGTCCGCGTTGATCTCTCCCCAGCAAACGCCTGCGTACACTCTACATACGTCCGACTATGATTTTGCCGACTCTCTCAAACTCAGGCAAGAAATCGGATCGAATGGATATGCAGTGAGTGCATTCCGTGCTCATTTTGCAAGGCATCTGTCCGCCACTGCCACCATACCGTCATTCTCTTCTTGACCTGTCGATCGTCGACGTACCCGCAATACAGGATTGGGTACTAGAAAGGGTGCCTTGTATGTTTGGTGTAAAACTCGTAGCCTTGATCAAAAGATGTATGAAACAAGGCAATTGATTTGAGGGGTGCTCATAGGCGGTCGGCTGAGTGTGAAAATCAGCTTGAACGGCTGCAAGTTTTCCTTTTAGTAGGGGAGACTCTGCAGAAATGCCTTTCAAGACCCGCAAACAGTCTGGGCGGTCAATAATATTCGCTCAGACAGCAGCGAGTCCCACAAAGACGGTTTGGATATTGGATTGTCTGAAGTCTACGCAGCAGGAACAGCCTGGCACGCTACACGACACCAGAAGCAGCCGGCCGGACCGCATCCTCGTCTCTGCCTATCACAATACATCAGTCCCATCCACACACGACATGGCGATGCCCGACGACGAAACCACACACCCTCTAAGAACTTTTGCAGAAACGTGCGCGGTGGTCTCTCGTTCACCTTGAGAAGAATACCCATCACGTGGTCCATCTGTTTCCAGCAGTTGAGGGTCTCCTGGAGGTCCAAGCGACTCTTGTGTATGAGGACCTCAATCGCGCGTGGATCGGTAACATGTCGGTTTGCCTCGAACTTTTGGCGAATGCAGTGTCGGACGTAGGCAGGTGTGACGGGAATGGCGTACAGGGTGACAATTTCGGGTGCCTGCGTGCGTTTCCTGGTGTCAGAAGTAGCGTTCGCACCAAGGCTCGGAGATGGCACTCACAGCGCGGACCCAGCCTCTGTAAAGATCAATGACACGTCTACGGGCCTCTTCAGGATGGCTCGACATGCGTGAGACCTGCGCGAGGCGGGACGGTATCGTCGTCATCTTGTCTCGTCTCAGTCAATGTCGGCGTGAACTCTCGGGCAGACTCGAGGAGCGCCGCTGATTAGTAATCAAAGTCCCAATTTGGGATTGACTAGGACGGTCGTCCTTATCTACGGTCCACTGCAAGCGCACGCGTCTTTGTTATTCTCCAACACAGTACCTTTGTCAGACATGGTTAGAGGAACAGGCAAGTACTTCAAATCTCGAGTCCGTATTTCCCCTCTCCATTTAACCTTTTATTGGCAGGCAAGTTCAAGACCAAGCGCGGCGGCGGTAGGAACTTTAGGTGAGCAAGTTTGTGGACAATCACGAGATGGAATCAGATGGGCTGATGGTGTGCGGGCGCGTTTAGTCGGGACTTGGTACTTGACCATGACGGGATAGCTGAATCAAAGTCGTAAGTGTACTTTTCACCTCATGCGAGGGTTCGTGTGTGATTATCATTGCGTACCAGGTCTCGTCACAAGAATTCCCTGCGCAGGGACGATGATGACGACAAAGAAGAAGACGAAGAAGAAGAAGGGGAGGAGGAGGAGGAGGAGGAGGAGGAAGGGGAAGAAGAATCAGGTAAAGAAAGAGAGGAGGAGGAAGAGGAAGAAGAGGAAGAAGAGGAAACGGCTGGACCGAGCGCAACTACACAACCCGAGCTGACGCGCACCGAACGACGTGAGCTCAGAAAGAAACAAGCCGCTCAAAAGTTAGCCCAGAAACGAGTGATTGAAGAAGGGGACGAGGACGCAGATCTCATCAATCCCAATCACGTCGAGAGGAAACTCAATATATCAGACCTGGGCTCGAGAGAGTTGACTCGGAAGGAAAAGTAAGTCTGACTTCGGATCACTTGTCTTCGTGAGCGTTCACATCTCGTCGGCCGTGGCTGTGTCTTTAGGGAGGCAAAGGAGAGGCAGGAAGCCAAGGACCGTTATTGGAAGGTATGCGTGCACACTTGGCGACTTTCGATTGACGTATCTACTCCGACCATCCAGCTTCATCTTGCTGGCAAGACAGAGGAAGCAAAGTCAGACCTCGCCCGTCTGAAGAAGATTAGGGAAGAACGCGAGGCTGCGCAGGCCAAGCGCAAGGCGGAGGCGGAAGGTCCGTATCTCCATCCTGCAACCGTGTGTCCGGACAATGACAGAGGATTGTTTCGTATAGCAAAAGCGGCAGAAGTTGAAGCAAAGAAGGTAGCCACCAACGGGAAGCGTGGTTAATCAATGTTGATACTGGGTTGATGTATGCTTCACTACCACATCGGAGTTGAGTAGCTGCTTGAAGTTTATCCCAAGTCTTGCATCCCACTTTACCGGAATGGAGTGATGAAAACTCGAACTGGGCAGTTACTACTTGCCTTCCAGCTGCTCTAGCGTCTACTCGATTGGATGCAGACGCTGTGGCTTTGCACCATCTTATCAATGACAGAATACGCAGCATCGAGCCGACACAGGTTGGATCGTTTTGATCAAAGGCATCATGTAGTATGCTACAACGAATCAGGTCAGTTGTGCACATCGTTCTCCCCAACCGTCTATTTCGATGCCGGATGTAGTGATATACCTGACATCTAAGTCGGATGCATCGACATTCATTCCACCTTTCCATATTGACCTCTGGTCCATCTGTCTTGCAAGGAGACTACAGCCTGGCACGCATGCCACATTTCAAACGCCAGCGTTCTTCTGCTTCGCCCCAGACCCGTGCCGGTTCCTCTTGCCACCCCCATGCGTCCTCAATCAACTTGCGTACATGGTCCAGGTCCTCCTTACTGCCATAAGAACCCGCGGAATCGTGCTGGAAGCCATAGTAGCGACCAACATCCAGACTTCGCTGGACGATATGGTTCGCAAACGGCAAGCGGACTTCTTCATAAGTCTTCAGTGCGTCGTTCATGTTCCCTCCATGCGTCAGTTCGTGTGTCAACAAGCGTCCCAACACGTATGCGTCCTTCCCGTGTAAGGAGCGTTGAATCAACACGGTTCCAGAGGACCACGGTGGTACTCACCTCCATCGCCTGTCCCGCGCCAGCCCCAAAGTGTGGCTCCATAGCGTGTGCCTGCCATGTCTTCAACACTGTTCAGTGTGCCTCAACTAGGACAGAGCTCACGGCGTCTCCAAGTAAGACGACTCTATCGTCCACATAGTGGGGCAATGGCTGGAGCATTTGTAGTACCCATCTCGACGGTTTCTCGACACACCGTGGGGACATCAGGAATGGCAGAAACAGTCGATGGAAATATCGTCAGATACCTTCGCTAATGCTCTTGCACGAATCTCCCAGTCCTCAAATTGGTCGGAAATCTCCTTTTCAGAAACATCCATAACCAAACGACCTTCGAATGGTGTTCCGAATGCTTCGCGATTGTGACAGAAGATGACGATATTGATCAGTCGCCCCTGGGAGACAGGAAATGCTACCATATGCTACAAAGGTAAGCATTGGTCAGTACGAAGAATTCAAGGCTGCAATGCCCTTGCTTTATTCTTCCCAAGGTGCTGGATACACAAGTAAGCATTCTACTAGTGTGAACTGTCGGCATGACCCACCAATATCAGCCCGGTCGGCGCTTCGACATTGGGGTATTCCTTCAAGAATTTTGCATACGGCACCAGGCTTCTATAAACCAGGGCACCCGTCCATACAGGTTCAGCGCACTCTAGCAGTCCTTGTCTGGAATCAGCGTCTTCAACCAAGGAAGCAAGCTTCTGATACATGGTTCTGCGCGTCGCCGAGTGGATCCCATCTGCCCCCACCAAAAGTTCCGTGACAGAACTAGAACCGTCGGAGAAGTGCAATGTTATTTTCTCGCGATCGACGTCATAGAAGTCGAGCCTCTTTGACGTGTGGATTTTGCAAGAGGTAGGCAGGTGCCGTAGGAGGAAGTCTATCAAGTCTTTTCTGTGGAGCAGCAACGTCCCATCTGCAGGCCGCAAAAATCAGGAACACCATGAACCGATTGACTGACACATCCTCACGTGTCAACTTTACGGAGAACCAGTGATACCCATCGTTTTGATTAGACATTCTAAAGTTCGGACCTAAGTTTCAATAGTGTTGTGAACAAGGATGCTGGTACACATATAAGAACTGAACAGACCAGTGTTTTCTTGTGGAGGCCTGATGGCCACCTTGACGAGCTCATCATATAACCCTAGCTCCTTCATAATTTCCATTGACCTCCCAAACAATCCGATTCCAGCACCAAAGGTCATGATTGTTGGACCAGCTTCAAAAATTTCAACCAGGTGCGCACCATACTTCCCAATAACCAACGCTAGCATCAGGCCGCCTATGCCTCCGCCACTGCTATGGGGTCAGTGATCAATTCTTACCGAGTATGTTACACTAGATTGAAACCTACCAAATGGACACACGGAGTGCTGGTTTCATGGTCAGAATGTGGACGCAAGAGTAGCACCGATGCTAGCTAAGACCGCGGGATGAATGGGATTGCGCAGTCGGTGCTATCGGAGCCGTAGTTGCTCCACTTGCCGAATCTACTGTTCCTTTTCTGTATGGATGCAATGGATGCAACTATTACGCGTAACACGGTGCCAGTTGCGTTGCTAATTGACCCCCTAGAACGCATCACAATAGTCTAGTTGCTTGCATAGAAACTGTAACATGTCCATAAAATACAACTATTAGTTAACATCAAAATTGATGAATGTCCAAATATCCTCTTCCTCCCTAGCTACTGTCAGTCCATCTTTGACTCCTTTCCTGCTCATATCCACACAATGAGAACTGGTGTCTACTCCAGGAATGCCAGTAGCATCTAAGCTGAAGACATTATATATAACTGCACTAGACTGAACATCAATATTGTCATCACCTGCCTTGGCACTGATTTGATCTTGTAAATTGAGCTCTTCATATCTGCCAATAGTTTCTATATGATTTTCAATTCTTGGAGTGGAGATTTGGATGGCAGCATAAGCACTTGTTGAGTACTGCTTGTGCCTTCTTGCTTGTAGGGTATTGGGCAGAGAAATTCCAATCTCCTACCATACACTGTTTCCAAGACTAGTAAATTTAGTAATTAGATAGCCAAGAGCAATAAAAAAGCACCATTGACTTATCTTTTGTATAAGCTCATGGCCAAAAAAACTAGTCATAAAGTCATATCCTTTGACAATACCATTAACTAAGGCATCTTGTAAGACTGGGTATAATGTTGTAAACTTGACTTGATTAAATGTGAGATTTTTACTAATCTGCATTTGATAAAAATTGACAAGGAATTTCATTTGATGATATTTTAGATAACACCTGATAACATGATTTAGTTCAATATTAGCAGGTTGAAAAATGAAAATGCCAGTATCTGTGAGGATTACTCTAAGTCAAATAAATAATAGAATATTAATGTAAAATGAAACATGTTGCAAGCACAATACAAGAGTCATGTGATCATCACATGATCATGAGAATCCTATGCCAAACAAGGATAAACCCTAGGATATGGTTGAGTTATTTCTTCAGAGCTTTTTCTTGGATTAAAGGCACAGCTTATGGTTGGATCTAGTATCTCAGATAACAGATGTATCTTCCAATCTAATCTCTGATGAATCTGATCTTAATCCAGATAAGGGTCAGATGCAATTGTGGCAAATCTCTAGATGGAATCTTTTTGATCTTATGATTAAAGGCATGATTTAATCTCCACTTACTCTAAGATCCTTACCTTTTATTCTTCATAGTCTCTTTATACACACCCCCTATACATGGCCACTTGGTCATATTCTCAGTTAGCATGCCCTATGCCCAGTTTTCTTATTTAGTGTTACTCTATGCCCCAGGGATGGTCCATGCACATCTAGAATAGATATATATAGCTAGTGAAATATAGTACAAGGCCTCTAGCCTTAACCACTTATTGTTATACTATCTTTAGTCCTACTTCTAGATAGCTCTTGCTAATAACAAGAATTGTCCCTGAATACTAGTGCAATGGCTTTTTAGGCCTTGCTATCCTGACTACCTGTTACGATTCCTTTTTTTCTTTCTTTTCCTTTTTTTCTCTTGCCCTAGCTTCTGCTCTTCTCACACCAAGGGTGCTCTCTTGTTCTTTTCCTAATAGATTCCACTCTTCTTATGCTCTAGCCTTGTCTAGACTGCTCTTTTGTTATGCTCTTTGCCCAGGCCTTCTATCTTTTAATCAGCTGACTCATAATCATTCTATCTCTTTTCATTCATTTCCACACAGATATCTTACTCACCATTTATTAGCATAATTATGTGTTCTATCTCTGTTTCAACTCTATTAGTTGTACTATAAAGTAGTGTACTTCCTGTTCTCTCTTTCCTTATGCTACTTCTATCTTGCGACTACCTCACAGTCTTCACATCTCTACTTGTTCTTGTATCTACATACTTGGAATCCATTACTTGTGTCCTGGCACTTGACCAGAGGATCATTAGTATCTGATCTTGGCACATCCCTAGGAGTGTAGCTGGTACCACTAAGGCACAACACCTCATTTGTTACCTTCTATTCATCTTGAAGCTTACCTTTGGTTTGCTTCATCCTTTTTATTCACAGCAAGGTCTATACCTGTCCCTACTCAGGCCTAGCATAACAAAAGAAGTAGCATATTCTACTTGTGGCTATCATTGCTATAGTCTGCTCCCACCATTCTATCCAAACAACCCTTGCTGTTCGATTTCCTCTGGGGTGAGCCTTGTGCTTCTATCTTAGATCCTCTTGAATCCACTTTGGAGCCCAAGAACCCCTTTCCATCCATTACAATGTCTGGCTCCTTCACCTCCACCACTAAACCAACTGAACTTCACCTTGGTGCTCCTGAGCACTTTGATGGTGATAGATCCAAGGCTAAAAACTGGCTGAACACAGTCCAGTTCTACCTCTTTGTCAATAGTGTGGTCTACAACTCTAACAAGAAGAAGATTGTGTTTGCCCTTTTGTTCATGACTAAAGGACCAGCACTGTCATGGGCTGCAACATACTGGAAAAAGTATATCTCCAGAATGACCATCACCATGGGAAAGTTTTCCCATTTTACCTCCACATTCCTGAAAGTTTTCCAACAACAGGACATAGTCAATGCTGCCATTCACTGGCTGGCAAATACACAGATGAAGCAGGGAAAAAAAGGCAAATGGACACCTTTCCTTGCCAAATATACTGCTGAGTTTCAGAACTGAGTCATCATTGCCAAAATCACTGACAATAATGTCCTTATTGGTTACTTTGAAACTGGACTTGCATCCTACCTCTTCCATTGTATCCACAACCTGGATACAATTCCCTTCACTATTGTTGAGTGGTATGTCAAAGCCACTCACTTTCAAGGAACTATGGAGTGTGCCCACTCTATAAAACAATGGCAAAAGAATCCTTGCATATTTACCTGGACTCCTGCACCCCCTACTATGTCTAAAACAGAAAAAGACCTGAATATGATGGACATTGACACTGTAAAGAAGGGCCACTTAACCAAAGCAGGTAAAGTCTTCTATATCAAGAACTGACTCTGTTTTAGATGTCAGAAATCCAGCCACATCAACACAGCCTGCCTTAATTTCCCCACTTCTTCTTTCCCTTCCATTACCACCAAGGAAATCCCTTGTATCAAGATGGTCTCAGTCAAAGAACCAACAATGAAGATTGAGGAGGTTAGTGATAACAAATCTGATGATGGGGTGGCAAGAGTAGTAGTGAAGAAAGAGTGAAAGAAGAAAATGGAAAAGCAGGGTTTTTAAAACAGAGTACCTCCCCTATGCAAGGTACTCCCTCCTTCTCTTGTGCACCTGTACTTGTATCTGCTTCCAAGAAATCTATGAAGATTGCAATCCAAGTTTCTCCCTCCACTCATGCCAAGAAAGTCATAGCTACTCATGCTCTTGTTGACAGCAGAGCACAAATCAACTGCATTGACTGGGACTTCATCAAAAAGAACCAGTTCCCCACTAAGAAGCTTGATGAACTAATTATCATTTGGAATGTTGACCACTCTGAAAACAAGAAGGGCAAGATCACTCAAACTTGTGACCTTCTTCTCTGCTTTGAATAATCAGTCCTTCTGGTTTTCTGCTATGTTATCACATGTGGGAAGGAGAATATCATTCTAGGACACCCATGGCTTCAGGCCACAAACCCCACTATTGACTGGATGGCAAACATGCTCACCATTCCAGATCCCCCCTCTGATGATGTCACCTATTGTATCAACTCTGTCCACAAACCTCAGTTTGACAGACTCCTTGAAGATATCATTGTCCCTCATGATGAACTCTTAGTCCACTATCTGGACTATGTCACTCCAGAACAATCCATTAACAGTTTAATCTATAACCACCACTCTAGCAGGATCTTACATTATTGCTCCTCTTATCTCCCTGAGATTACCATTACTCAGCTCACTACATCTACTAAGCTTGCCATTGAGGCCAAAAAGGCCAAACCCAAGACAACCCTTCCCCCCGAATACTCTCAGTTCTCATCAGTATTCTCCAACACTTTGAAAACCTTAGATCATCTTCTGCCCTCTTGCCCATATAATTATGAAATCAATCTGAAGAATATGTTCATTCCAAAGATTGGTAAGGTTTACCCCTTATCCCCTCCTGAGCAACAGGCCATGGAAGCATTCCTCAAAGAGAACCTTTAGGCTGGAAAGATCCATTCCTCTAAATCTCCTCAAGCATTATCCTTCTTCTTTGTCAAGAAAAAGGATGGCAAACTCTGCCCCTGTCAAGACTACAGGTATCTCAATGAACATACTGTTCATGATGCCTATCCTCTTCCCCTCATCTCCAACCTTATTGATAAGCTCCAAGACACTCAGCTTTTCACTAAGTTCAACATCTGCTAGGGCTATAACAACATTTGTATCCATGATGGACATTAATGAAAAGCCACCTTTATTACTCATAAGGGGCTCTTTGAACCCACAGTGATGTTCTTTGGCTTGAACAACTCACCTGCTACTTTCCAGCAATTCATGAATAATTCATTTTGAGATATGATTGCTAAGGAATGGCTTATTATTTATATGGACAACCTCCTTATCTTCTCCCCTGATGCTGATATCCATCAGGAACATATGTGTTACAAAGTGACACTCCAGCACTAGAGTCAGTCATGTAACATCATGTAATTGTGCACAAGACACCCCATTTTAAGCTTAACTCTAGTCTATGGTCTGTTTCCTTTAAGAGTATTTATTATTTCTTTCCCTTAGCAGTGGTCATGTGACCATAAGTCACCTGACATGGATCTTCCCAGGATCTTCTCTGGAACTGCCCTTCATCTAATCTCCATGGATTTCATCTGATCTGGATCTGGACTTTAGATGCATCTGTGGCAGATCTACAGATTGGATCTTATCTATGGCAGAGATCTCCATCCTCATGGTGCAAGTACCTCTGACCCTGCATTCTATTCATAGATTACTTCTCTTCCATTCTCTCACATCTGCATGATATTCTGCCATACTCATTAATATCTGCTTCATGCTTTCTCCTCATGTTTCTTATCTATTAACCCAGGGTTTAGGGCATCCCCTGATTAGGTAGTTCCTGTACTTAGTCAGCATGGTCTGTGCACCAGGCTTTGGAATATATAAAGGCAAGGGTAGGCAAGCTGGAATTCCCCAGTCTTGCTCACTTGAGTCTTAGGTTTAGGTTCAGTCTTGCTAGCACAGGAATTGTCTTGTTGCTCCCTTGACTCTTAGCCTGCCAGTCTCAGTACTTGGCTCTCACTCTTTCACATCTTGCCTAGTTTGGGGCCACTAGTACAAAAGCCCTATAGCAAGATTAGAAAGGCACTTCCCAAGAGTTAGGGTTAGGAAGGTCAACATATCAAGAGTTGTGTTTCAGTATGTTCCATGTCCTCCAACAGATGACAGAACTTGATCTCCATCTCAAACTGGAGAAATGCACCTTTGCTGTTCCCCAAGTTGAATATCTTGGGATAATCGTTTATCTGGGCGAGCTTGCTATGGACCCTGTTAAACTTGCTGGTATTTCCCAGTGGCCCACTCCCTCTAAAGTCAAGGATGTTTGTTTTTTCCTTGGCTTCACTAACTTCTACAGGTGATTTATTCCCAACTACTCCACTATTACTCATCCTCTTCTTGACCTTACCAAGAAATCTATGGCATGGTCCTGGTTCTCCACTATCCAGAAAGCCTTTGATTCCCTTAAGGCTATCTTCCTCTCCTAACCAGTCTTGCAGATGCTGAATCTCACCCATCCATTTGCCATCACCACTGATGCCTCTGCCTACACATCTGGTGGTATCCTTCTTCAAACCAATAAGAATGGGGATTGGCACCTCTGTTCTTATCTTTCCCAGACATTTTCCACTGCTAAGCAGAATTACAACATCTACAACCACAAACTCCTTGTGGTCATTCATGCTCTGAAAGCCTGGAGGCAATATCTTCTTGGCTCTTCTATCCCTGTCCAGGTTTTCACTGATCACAAAAACCTGACCTATTTCAAATCCCCACAGAAACTTAACTGATGACAAGCTCACTGGCTTCTCAACATTGCTAATTTCAACCTGCAACTCTCCCATGTTGCTGGTACCTCTCTTGCTGGGTGTTACAAACGCTATTGTGCAGTCACCTGACAAGCACGTGACCGTGGGACTTTATTGCCAAAACAAGACAAACCCTAGGTTATGGTTAAGCACTCTATTTAATATTCTATTCGCATGGTTGGGGTTACACTTATGGTTGGATCTAGTATCTCAGATGATAGATGCATCTTTCAATCGGATCTCCGATGAATCTGATCTCGATCCAGAAGAGGGTCAGATCTGATCGTGGCAGATCTCTAGATGAGATCTCCTCGGCCTCATGGTAGAGGGTATGGTTTGATCTCCATCAACCCTGACTTCTATTTATACATAGAACCCTTACCTTTCATTATCCCACCTCCTCATGTTAGACATCCCCCTTCCACATGGCTCGTTTAGTCATACACATAGTAAGCATGCCCTATGCCCAGTTCCCATATTTAGAGATTCCCTTTGCCCTGGACTTGGTCCGTGCGCACTTGGGATTAGTATTTATACCATAGTATCCAAAGACTCAAGACCCCCAGTCTTGAGCACTTGTATCTTAGTATGCCTTTACCTAGCTGCTAATCAAGTCGCTACTCATCACTCCTGGCTTGACATTCCTTACTCATTGCTGTCACTCATTCATCCTCAATGTCGCCCATAGCATCAAGCCAGCCCCTACTTTAGGGTTAGGAGCACAAGCCTTATTGTAACCGTGGAGTCACTGGCCCGAACATCAGGACAGAGTCACCATCTCTGTGTGTGGAAGCCGAGAACGTAACACTGGGCCTGATACCTCTTAGAATAATCAGGAAGTCACTCTTCTTTCTCCCAAACTCTTTATTAACTTCATTGATGCTAACCTCTCCACCCATATCAAGGAACATCAACAAGATAATCCCCTCTGTCTTTCCATCCTGCAGAAACAGGATGCCTCTGCAGATGAGAAATTCCTGCACTCCCACACCTCCAACTGGAAGAAAATTGATGGGTTACTCACTTACTGTAACTGCATCTTTATCCCCTCTTCCATTTATCTCTGTCATGCCATTCTTCAATGATGTTATAACCATCCCTCTGCCAGCCACCCCAGTTACCTTAAAACCTGACAACTCATCTCCACTGAGTTCTGGTGGCCTGGTCTCACCTTCTTTGTCCACAACTATGTTGCTGGTTGCCCTGTTTGCCAATAGAATAAGGCAAATACTCACCCTTCTTACCCTGCTCTTTCCTCTATCTACTCCACTGCCACTTACCCCTTCCAACAGATCTCTTGTGATCTCATCACCAATCTCCCTCCTTCCTCTGACTTCAATGCCTTGTTGGTCATGGTTGACCATGGGCTTACAAAGGGGGTAATTCTTTGCCCCACCAAGAAATACATCACCACAGAGGGCATCACCACCCTCTTTTTCCACAAAGTATACCTCTGATATGGTCTCTATAACAAGATCATCTCTGATTGAGGCCCTCAGTTTGCCTCCACCTTCGCCAAGGAGCTTGGAAAACTTCTTGAGTACAATCTCTTCCTTTCCACTGCATATTATTCTTAATCTGATGGTGAAATTGAATAAGTTAACCAGGAGATTAAAACATATATCTGCATCTACTGTGGCTCTAACCCCACCAGATGGGCTGACTCCATCACCCACACTGAATTTGTCCACAATTGCTGTCCCCACTTCATTACAGGGCAATCCCCATTCTATCTCATGATGGAATATAAACCCTGTGCCCTTTCCTTTATTATCAATGAGTCACTAATGCCTGCCATTGCTGACCACACTAAGGCACTTCTCACTGCTCATGATAAAGCACTTGCAGCTCATGATCTAGCCCACCAAACCATGGCATCCCATATCTGCTCCACCTTCTCTCCATTCACCAAAGGAGATAAGATGTGGTTAAAAGCCCATAATTTGAAATGGGCTATCATTCATCCGAAACTCTCCCCCAAACAGGAAGAACCCTTTACCATCATGGAAGTCCTTTCCCTGATTACTTATTGCCTTTGCCTTCCATCCACATGGAAGATCCACCCTATCTTTCATGCATCACTGTTATTGCCCTATCACAAAAATGATATTCATGGAAAGAACTTCCTTGCTCCCCCTCCAGACCTTATAGAAGGTGAAGAGGAATATGAATTAGAGTGGATATTAAAACATTGAGGTCCCTCAGGTAACCATCAGTTCCTGATCTAATGGAAAGGGTACTCAGCAGAAGATGACTCCTGGGAACCAGAACAGAACCTGAAACATTCCAAGTCCACTTTAAATAAGTATAAACTCCTCCACCCTTGCCATTTTCCCTCATCTGCTCCTCTTCCTCCTTACCCCACCAAGAAATCCAACTGCTGCTCAAAGTAACAATGGCCTTCACCATTGACCAAGGCTTCTGCTCCTGCAACACTCCCCTTGATACTCCACCCCAGTCCATGTCCCAACTTCCTGTCATGAAAGTCCCTAATAAGCCTTTGCTCATATTTTCTCCTTCTTCTATTACTGACACTTTTTCTTCTCCTCTAACTACACTCACTACCAAGCTTCCCTCCAAGGATTTCATAGCCTTGTCCCCTGCTATTACCATTGGCCCTGCCATCATTGCTCCCATCCCTGTCCCTTCTCCCACCATTAATACCACATCTGCTGGTATTCTCAGCATTGACCTACCTCTTTCTGCCCACACTTTTCACTGAGGAGCCCCATCCCCCAATTATGCCCACCATGTGATGACTTACATCATGGACTCCCACCTCACTGTCCCCATTGGGTCCCACCTTAACATGTTTTTACCACTCTGGCTTATCTACCAAATTTATATGCAGCTCCTCTGTCTTCCTCTCCTGGCCTCTGCTCTTGCCTGCATCCCTCATGCCCAAGTCTCCCTTGCTCAAGCCCTAATCACTTCCATTCACTGAGAGCTTCTTTTCAATATCAAAGCTCTTGCTTACCAGCTTGAAATGGGTAAATTCCTTGCAGACCTCAATCACTATATGTGTGAGCTGGCCACTGCTAGGGGATATACCCCTACTACCCCATCTGCATCCTCCTCTCCTCTTGATAATAACAAGCTCACTGCCCTTGAATGAGCTGAAGCTTGGTAAACTGGTCTTCATGGCAAAGGTCACCTTCCCTCTTTCTACCCTCACTTTCATGAGGCATGCTTTTACTGCCAATGCCTGGGCCACATTTGCATTAACTGTCCCTCCTACCAATGTCCCTACTGCCTCTGCTGGCACCCCAGACATACTCAGGCTTGCTATCCAGCTTAATACCATGTTATTGACCTCCTTGTCTCCTTCTCTGCCTCTTTCTCCTCTCACAGCTCCTCTTACACATCCTCCCATAGCTTGTCCCACTCCTCCTGCCACTCCCAGGATTCCTACCACCACCCTTCTGTGGCTATATCACCCCCTCCACCTTCTTATCACACCAACGATGACTTCCACAACAATGTCATCAACAAGATTGACTGGGCCAACATCACTGGCTCCCCTGGACCCTCCTATGATGCCTTTTGAGGTATCACAGGTCTTTCACCCCTAGCAGGGGAGTAATGTTATGATTCCTCTTTTTCTTTCTTTTCCTCTTTTTTTCTTGCCCTAGCTTCTGCTCTTCTTGCACCAAGGGTGCTCTCTTGTTTTTTTCCTAATAGATTCTGCTTTTCTTGCACTCTAGCCTTGTCTAGACCACTCTCTTGTTATGCCCTTTGCCTGGGCCTTCTATCTCTTAATTAGCTGACTCATAATCATTCCATCTCTTCCCATTTGTTTCCACATGAATATCTTACTCACCATTTGTCAGCATGATTATGTGTTCTATCTCCATTTCAACTCTATTAGTTGTACTATAAAGTAGTGTACTTCCTGTCCTCTCTTTCCTTATGCTACTTCTACCTTACAACCACCTCACAGTCTTCACATCTTTACTTGTTCTTGTACCTACATACTTGGAATCCATTACTTGTGTCCTGGCACTTAACCAGAGGATCATCAGCATCTGATCTCAGCACACCCCTGGGAGTGTAGCTGGTATCACTAAGGCACAATACCTTATTTGTTGCCTTCCACTTGTCTTGAAGCTTATCTTTGGTTTGCTTTATCCTCTTTGTTCACAGCAAGGTCTACACCTGTTCCTACCTGGGCCTAGCATAACACTACCATTCTGCCCTCTCTTTACTTTATCTGAATCAACACCAACATCAAAACCATGCATATTCTTTTAAGGCAGATCATTTAGAGTTAGAATAAATTATATTGAATCTGATATTATAACACATGTAGCTGTTATAAATAACAAGTTTAAAAGCACAAGTGTCACATGATCAAGCATGTAATTGTGAGAATCCTATGCTATACAAGGACAAACCCTAGGATATGGTTAAGTTGATATTTAGAGTTTTCTTTGGATTTATGGGCAATACTTATGGTTAGATCTAGCATCTTAGATAACAGGCATTTTCTGATCTTGTTACAAAGTAACACTCCAGCACTAGAACCAGTCATGTAACATCATGTGATCATATACAAAATACCCCTTTTTAAGCTTAATCCTAGTCTGTGGTTCCAATCCTTTAAAAGTATTTATTATCCTTTTCCCTAGCAGTGGTCATGTGACCATAAGTCATCTGACATGAATCTTCCTGGAATCTTTTCTAAAACTGCCCTCCTTTCTAATCTCCATGAATCTTATTCAATCTAGATCTGAATTTGAATCTGGACTCTAGATATATCTGTGGCAGAGATTTTTATCCTCATGGTGCAAGCACCTCTGACCCTGCATTCATTTCATAGATACTTTTCTTTCATTCTTCCACATCTGCATAACCTCCTGCCATACTTCTTATTTCTGCTCCATGCTTTCTTCTTATGTTCCTTATCTATTAACCCAGGGTTTAGGGCATTCCTTGATTAGGTAGTTCCTGTACTTAGTCAGCATGGTCTGTGCACCAGTCCTTGGAACATATATAGGCAAGAATAGGTAAGTTGGAATTTCCCCAGTCTTGCTCACTTGAATCTGGTTTAGTTTTTTCTGGCTATACTCTACTCCCTATAAGTGATTCAACAGTTTTCTATTGGCTTAGGGACTGGCTTAGGCTCTTACTCTCATTCTCATCATGCCTAGTTCCTGGTCACTAGCACAAAAGCCAGATAGCAAAATAGGAGGCACTCTTCAAGGGTTAGAATTAGAAAGATCAACACATCAGTAGTTGTGTTTCAGATCTAATCTCTAATGAATCTGGATCTTGATCTAGATAAGAGTCAGATCTGATTATGGCAGAAATCTAGATGGGATCTTCTTGACCTCAAGGCTAAGAGCATAATTTAATCTCTGTTTACCCTAAAATCTGTTATAAACAACAAGTTTGAAAGCACAAGAGTCATGTGCTTATCATGTGTTATGAGACTCCTATGCCAGATTGAGCTAAACTCTAGGCTATGGTTAGTTTTCTCAGAGTATTTCTCAACTAAAGGGTTAGCACAGGATTAGTTAGCAGATCTCAGATAGTGATATTTTTCAATTATATTTAGATAACATCTGATTTTGGATCTAGATTAATGGACCTGATCTATGGCAAAGATTCAGATGGAATCTTCTTGGTCTTAAAGCTAAGGTGCTGTACTCATATCCATTGAATCTGAAGTTTTTTCTTTTATTCTATGACTTCTCTTCCATTTAGTCCCTTAATATGCATGGCCATTTAGTCATACCCTATAACCATACCCTATGCCCTATTTTTATATTTGTATTTATCCCTGGTAGGCCTGGTGGCCTATGCACCACCCTAGATAGTATAAATAGACTATTCATGTAGCTCTTAGCTCTCCAGCTTTGAGCACTTGTTTGTTTAGACATCTAGTTATCTTAATAAACACTTCAGTATTTCATTCTTTACTCCTTAGACCTAGCTACCCTGAGTATATTTCTATCTTAAGTTCTATATCTCATCTAGGGTTAGGTACCTCTTATTCTTCATTCTTATTTAAATCCAACTTTAAGTCCAGCATAGCCTCAAGGCAGTTTGGATAAGGGTTAGGCATAGAGCCTATACAAGCCAGTCTGTAATAAGATCCTTACCTTCTATTTCACATAGCCTCTTTATATATCCCTTATTTTTATGGCTTATTGATTATACTCTTAGTCAGCATGCCCTATGCCCTATTTCTTTATTTAGTATTTTCCTTCACCTCAGAGATAATCCATGCACTAACAGGTAGAGTATATATACTTAGTGAGATTCAGTACAAGGCCCCCAGCCTTAATTACTTGTATTCTACTCCATCTTAGTTTCTATTTAGTCCTTGCCAATACAAGGCCATTTTCTGAACAGTAGTATAATGGCTCCTTAGGCTTTGCTACCCTAAGTATACTTTATCCTTTTCCATCTATTCAATTTGAATCTGACAACAAATCCACTCATATCCTCTTAAGGTAGGCTAGTTAGAGTTAGAAAGCATTATACAATATCCAACACTGTAATAGTAGCCTGCAGGTATAGAACAAAGGACTATATATGGAAATCCATTTAGAATATAAGAATGGAATTCTAGGTTTGATATGAGATATATTTAAAGCAGGCTTCTGAAAGAATAGGTTATAAATATATTATGGTCAAGAATAACATTTATGGCCATAGAACATTGAAATGTTATAACTTTGGTTGATTTAAACAGCAAGAGACAAGAACAAAGGTAAAGCTTGAAAGACCAATCTAAAACTGGAGTGTAACAATCATGGCACATTTTTAATTAGTAAATGTGTAGCAAAAGTGTGAAAAAAAAAAGTATAAACAGAGTATAGGAATTGTAGCACATTTTTATTAGTAAGTGTGGAAAGGAAGATTGTAGACAGAGTGTAGAAATTGTGGCACATTTTCAATCAGCAAATATATAGTGGTAGATGTGGAAAAGAGAGATGGTAGATAAAATATTGGAAATGTAGTGCATTTTTGACTAGTAAGTGTGGAAAGGCAAAATGTACACAAAGTATAGACATTGTGGCACATTTTTCATTAGCAACTATATAGTGGTAATTGTGGAAAAGAAAAGTGTAGACAGTATGTAGAAATTGTAACACATTTTTGATTAGCAATTGTGTAGTAAGAGTATGGGAAAGAGAAGTGTAGATAGTATATAACAAGCATGGTGCATGTTTGTTAGCAATTGTGTAGTAGAAATGTGGGAAAGAGACATGTGGACAGAGTATAGGAAATGTAGTGCATTTTTAATTAGCAATAAGTGTAGGAAAGAGGAGTAGATAGAGTGTAGGAAATGTAGTGCATTTTTAATTAGCAATAAGTGTAGAAAAGAGGAGTAGATAGAGTGTAGGAAATGTAGTGCATTTTTGATTAGCAATAAGTGTAGGAAAGAGGTGTAGATAGAGTATAGGAAATGTAGCACATTTTTGATTAGCAATTGTATAGTAGAAGTGTGGAAAAGAGACATGTAGATAGAGTACAACAGGTGTAGTGCATTTTTAATAGTTGAAATGAAGTGAAGTGTAGGCAAAAGTGTAATCCAATTAGGCAAGGATTTGTTGCACTGCCACAGCATGAAAATTTTGACTGTGTCCAAAAATGCTAAAAATGTGATTTAGTGGACACAAGAACTCACACCTCTTGTGCATCATGACAAATGTGACCAAACAAATGGCTGGGCCTTCTATATGGGGGTGGACACAACAACTACACTTGATAGTCAACCAAGCTAGTTAAGCATCTTTTAAAGCATAATCAATAAATGATCTATATAGCTATCTAATGATAATAACTGATCACTTGACTCATTGGTAGTGAGATCACTTTGCTAGTGTTTTGCTAGTTGAGTTGCTTGACTTTGTGGACATTTCAGCAGTACCAATTGAATGGTCTCTGGATGCTCTTTGATGGGTCATGCTTTGATCAAGCAAGCCTGTCTGATTGCTAGACCATGTTGCTACTCTAATGTTCACTCTGGCCAGTCTATGGTTAATTTTACCAGCCCGGAGCTGTAGTGACCACTTTTCTAATTGGACTTTGCTAATTCAAATGCCCATGCACCCAATGAATGGTCTGTGTAGCTATTTGATGATGATCTGATTGACTATCTGACCCATCAGTAGTGAGACCACTTTGCCTGCCAGTTTGCTAGCATTGTTCCTTAGGTTTTATAGACATTTTGACAGTACCAATTGTGAATGATCTTCAAATATTCTCTGATGGGGTTGTATTCTGATCAAGCCAAACCTATCTGATTCTAGACCATATTACTACTCTAATGTCTACTTGGCTTAGTCTATGCCTATCTATTAAGGAAGATATGTGTCTGTTATCATAGAGCTAAAAGTTATTATCCTTGCTACATTTAATCAAGTATGCTTTGTTGTGACTGGCTTTAATTGGATTTTGGCCATGGATATGGAATCTGTTGTCTGTAATGGAATTAAGGACTAGATATATGTCAGTGAGCAGTACTGTGGTATACAGTGAGTTTACACATATCTCAGTTAGGACAGAGAAATAACTGAGAATGTGGGGAAAAATACTTAACAGTATTTAAAGGGAAATGGAACCGTTATACTCTAATATGTTGTGTAGACAATGGGGAATAGATGCTGTCATAGTGAAATGGATAGCTGTGATATATGGACATTATACTATGATCAACAATATAATAACCAATATTCTAAGCTTAATATTCTCTAGTGTTGGAGCATATTAGTATTGGAAGTGGGATGTAATGGAACTAAGAACTCAGTCAGAATGAAGAAATGACTGAGGATGCAGTGGGAAATGAGATATGGTATTAAGGAGAAGCAGAGCTGTCATATGCTAATATGTTGGATAGGCAACAAGGGATTGATGCTGTCATAGTGAAACAGAGAGCTGTAGTGTATGGAGATCATACCATAATCAACAGAATGGATATGAATTAATTGGCCAATGGGTTAGACCAGGAGATATGATTAATGACTTGGAGATTTGCCATAACTGTGAAATGTTGCTAGTTGATAGGGTAGTTCTTACAAAAAAAGGGGAGGTTAATCTATGCTGTGTTTAGACATAGGGCCATTCATCCTGACACATGTGAGATTGGAGGAACATTGCAGGAAAGATCAAGGGAGTATCTGAGATCACTGGCAAATAACATGTTTTGTGTATTTGTTGAATTTCAGTGGGGGTTCTGATTGTGTTTTCTCTTTCTAGTGTCTGATTATGATGAATTTCAGGCTTGTTCAAACAGAGGGTAATTTCTCTTATTAGAATGGGCTATAGAACATGAGAAGAAAACTTCTTGCATTCATGGAAACAGGTAGTTGCCTGGTTAATCCTACCAGTCATTTATACACTTGTCTCAAAGATTAAGCTATG
>JBBPKN010000880.1:0-26262 GCA_038089275.1 Pulveroboletus cf. rosaemariae | reverse complement strand
TAGGATGTAAGCCTAGTTTATTTGACTATATTGTAATGTTATTTTTATATACTTTGCAAATAATCAGATGGTAAGGTACTTAGATAATATTTTTAAATACTTTTGCTTATTATTTGAATAGGCAGTTAGTTTTTATTTTTAAACTCCATATGTTTTGATTAATATTATTTAGATTATTACTCAGCCTCAATCTTATTCTGTAAATTTTATAATCTAAATATTTTATGCATTTATCAAAACAATCTAATATATTGTAGACCTCTTTTCAAACAGCAAAGGAAATATCCATAGTATGTATATTTATAAACATATGTTTATAATAATAGTAATAATAATATTTTTATGTTTTTAAAAGATAGCTAATACTTGGGAAAATGCCCTTCAAGCTGGCATTGGTAAATCAATTAATGGTAAATTGCAGAATATTTATATATATTGTTATAGAGACCATATTGCTGCTTCAGTATTCATTTACCCTTGTTCAAAACAAGTCTAAAGAGCCCATTTCCTTGGCATTACAGAAATACAAAGAATCTGGAGTTTCTATACAAATCTCCAAGGCATTTAATGAGCTTGTTGGCAAGTATTCTGTTATTAAAGACAAGGAAAAACAAGTTAAACTTGTTATGGATGTAATTTTACACCACTCTTTATGTAAGTACTAAAACAATATGGCTTTTACACTTTAATCTCTTTATATAGGCTAAGTACTGTATTTTTTTCAAGTGTAAAGTAATGAATTCTGAATTGAGTGTTTATAATGAAATGGTACTATACAAAATGTAAAGTTACTTTGAGTATTTTAAGATCACATGTGTCTATAACATATAAGTTAGAATTTACTGATATAACTTCTGATTTCTAAGACTAGCAGACAGTAATAGTGAGGGGAGAAGAACAAAGGAGCATGGAAACTAACCCCTATTCCCAGGGCTAGGCAGAGATAAAGAAAGGCATGTAGAAGATCCACAGGACTTTAGGGAGACACTAAGGAAACCAAAAGAAGGCTATGGCTCAAGTGCTCAAGTCTAAAGAGACTTAAGCCTGGCCCTGCCACTATATATTGCTGCACAGCCTTAGCTATGCAATGTACATAAGATATTACATATATCAAGAGTAAAGTAAGATAAAGAAAAGAAATAAAAGAGATACCATAACATTTACAGTGGCTCAAAAAACTGTTCCAATATTTGCATGTTTTGCACTAAATGCAATGGCTATTAATAACTACTAATTACCATGCTAGGCTATAAGTGTATAAAATGCAGTACTTGCTCTTGGCTTTCTATTGGTCCAATGATCAAAGCATTTGGTTATGTTTTGATAACATGGCAATCATATCAAAATGACAACTTATTGGTATAGTTTTTTGACTTTGAATTCCCTTACATATATTGGACCCTGAAGTGCTGTAAGATGATTATATATCTCAGGTAAGTAATATATTATATTACTCTTATGTCACTAATTAGCCTGCAGCATATATAAACCCTACTATCACAAATAAATTCCCTTATTTCTATTATAAAATATTTTTCTGCTACTTAAAGAGATAATATTATCTTTCTTGCCTTTTTTGATCTTTTTTGTAGGAAAATTGCATCTTAAACTGGTCTAGGGAAATCTACTATGGCTAGAGTCCTTCTATTATACTTGGCCTGGATAAAAATGAGTATAGCCCTTCAAAGGTACATAAGTGGATATTCTAGGCCTTTTATGGGGTAAGGACAATGGTGGTCAAGATATGCCTGCACTTGCTGAACATGAGTCAGAAAGCCCAATGGAATGCTATTGTTATGTGTGACATTTATTGACATTTAGAGGCTAATCCTAGTCAAGGGCTGTTAATGTTAGTTTTAATAAGAATAAAGCAAATAGAGATTTATATAAGTGAACACTGTCTGATATGGTACAAGTGCTCAAGACTAAGGGTCTTGAAACTCTACTGCTATAGTATTTATATGTCTGGCTATTGCACACAGACCAGAACTCTGATGGAAATTCTTCTATAGTCTCTGCAGGGTCATTAAAAAGAAGAAAAGCCCCTGTGGAAATAGTCAATGGCTGAAAAGAAGTAGAGCTTTTAAAATGGAAGAGAAGTATAAAAATGAAAATGAAGAAGTGGAAATTAAAAGAAGTAATGGTAATTAAAGAGATCTTGAAAACATGAGATTAACCCTATGCCCTGGGTCTAGACCTGTCAAGTGACCTGATAAGATAAAAGATTAGATAACCACATGCTGAAGATAAGATAAGATCATATAATCAAAAATGTGAGAAAATGTACTATAATACTATCCCCTTTTCAGGTCTCAGATTTCAGATGAGACACAATGAGAGTAATAGAATGGGTGAAGTTTTTGTATGGGTAAAACACACAAGAAAATTCTTAATAGGAGGTAGCAAGAAGATATTATGGGGTAGAAGGATATAAGGCATGAAATTCTTTGACCAGATCTGGTGAATTGTAAAGATTATTCATAGTTTGCCTGTTATGTTTCTTTCTTTCTTTCTTTCACTATACTAGCCCTGTTTTAGCTTCTGCTCTTTGTATATTCAAGCCCTGGCTTGCCTTCTTTCTTGTTGCCCTTTTTTTCTCTTCTCCTGATTCAGCAGATACTTGTAAGCATCTGCTTCCATCACATTCCATCTATTTCCATATAGATCACTTACTTACTGCTCTATTATCACCTTTACTCATCATAACTCATTTAAATGAGTCCCAACCTTATTTTCTGTATTATAAAGTAGTGTACTTCACCTCTGTCTTCTTATGCTACTTCTACCTTGTGATCTCTTGCATACTCCTTAGTCTCTGTACCTAGTACTTGAAATCCATCTCTGTTTAGTCCCAGCTGTCTTTGATTTAAAGCAAGTCACCCTAGTATCCAACTTTAGGTCTTCCCTGAAAGCCTAGGCACTGTTCCACATTTGTGCCACTCTTAGCTTACTTGAGACTGATACTTCATCAAGTCTCTCCATTGTCTCTTATTACAGCAAGGTCTACTCTAGCCTCTATTCAGATCTAGCATAACAAAAGAAGTAGCATATCTACTTGCAGTTGCCATTGTCATAGTCTACTCCCACTATTTCCATGACACCTTTGCTGCTTGACTTGCTTTGGGAGAACCCAGATCTGCACCTACTGAAGAATCTGAGATTGAACAGAAAAAACCCTTCAGGATCTTCTCATTTCCTTGCAGGAAGAACATGCAGAAGATCATGACCTTGTGCATGAATTCTTCTCTTCCTTACAAATTCCCCAAGCCCCAACTCCCCCTTCCTCTACTCCAGTTCACTGACAACCCACTTTTCAACTCCCCAGACCACCCACTTTCCCCATTGCCATGTTGGGCACCACCACCTCTACCAAGCCCACAAAACTTCACCTTGGTGCTTCCAAGCACTTTGATAGCAATAGAACCAAGGCTAAGACCTGGCTAGATACCATCCAGTTCTATCTCTTCATCAATGTAGTGGTTACAACTCTGACAAGAAGAAGATTGCTTATGTTCTCTTATTCATAATCAAGGAACTTGCCCAATCCTGGGCTGCCACCTATCAAAAACAGTGTATCTCCAGTACCACTGTCACCATGGGAAAATTCTCCCACTTTACCACTGCCTTTCTAAAGGCCTTTCAATAACAGGATACCATAAATGCAGTTATTCACTGGCTTGCAAACATGCTGATAAAGCAAGGAAAGAAGGGAGAATGGACCCCATCCCTAGCTGAGTACACTGCTAAGTTCCAGAACCATGCAGTCATAGTCAAAGTTACTGATTATAATGTTCTGATTAGTTACTATGAAACAGGGCTTGCCTTATATCTTGCTTGCTATATCCATAACCTGGATACTATTCCCTTAACCATCTCTGAATGGTATAACAAGGCTGCACACTTCCATGGGATCATGGAATGTGTGTGTTTCATTGAATAATAATGCAAGAATCCCCAAGCCCTTGCCTGGTCCACTATCTTGCCCTCAACTACCACCAAAGCAGAGAAAGACTTTAATGCCATGGATGTTGACACTGTCCAACCTGGCAGACTCACAGATGCAGAATGAAAATGCTGCATCAAGAATAACCCCTGTTTCCAATGTCACAAATCTGCTCACTTATTCCTCAAATGCCATACTTTTTCTAATAAACCAGCCATCTCTATCCCCACTAAGGAATCTCCTTGCATCAAGATGGTCTCTGCCAAAGAACTGATGATGAAGATCAAGGAGGGTAGTAATAATAAAAGTGACAATAGGGTGGCAAGATTAGAAGTGAAGAAAAATATGATAAAGAAGATGGTTAGCAGCTCAGGTTTTTAAAACAGAGTATCTCCTCTACACAAGGTACTCCCTCTTTCTCTTGTGCACCTGTACTAGTACTGTCCTCCAAGAAATCTATGTATTTCACAATACAAGTATCTTTTACATCTCACACCAAGAAAGTCATAGCCACTTAGGCTCTGCTTGACAGTAGAGTGCAAATCAATTGCATTAATTGGGACTTTATCAAGAAGCATCAACTCCTGGCTACCAAGCTACCAGAACCCATTGTCATTCAGAATATAGACCAGTCCAAAAACAAGAAGGGCAAAATCACTTGAACTTGTAACATTCTTCCTTGAATAGAATATTTGACTTTCCCTGTCTTATGCCACATCATGGCCTGTGGAAGGGAAAACCTCATCCTAGGTCTCCCATGGCTTCAAGCCACAAACCCCTCAGTCAACTGGATGAAAAACATGCTCACTGTTATAAACTAACACTATTTAGATAGGAGTTACTTTTATTTTTACTCTACACTAGTTTTCTTTCTCTATTTAGGTCCGCTTTAGCCCCTTTCTTATGCCCTATGTCTTTATTTAGCTAGTTCATGTATGTTTTATGGCATGGTTAGCTAATAGTATATAAGAGCAAGGGCCTAAATTGGATTCTCCAGTTTAGAGCACTTGTTCTATGATTGTTCTTCTATGTGGGCACTTCTCAAGGCTGCCTTTCTCTTTTGGGGTTTGAGTCCCTAATACTCACTGTTTGAGACTCCACCTTGCAAGTGGAAAATGTTTACTGTATCAACTCAGTTCATAAACCATGGTTTGATGGATTCCTTGACAACATCATTGTCCTCCATGACAAACTCCTAGTTTAATACCTTGACTATGTCTCCCCTGAAAGGTCCATTAACAATGCTCTCTACAACCAACACTCTAGCAGGATCCTTAATTGCTGCTCCCTATACCTCCCTAAGGTAATTATTGCCTGGCTTACCACTTTCACCAAGCTTTTCATTGAAGCTGAAAAGGCAAAACCTAAGATGGTCCTATCTCCAGAGTATTTCCAATTCTTCTGTGTTTTCTGATACTCTAAAGACTCTAGATCATCTTCCATTCTCTCATCCCTACAATTACAAGATCAATCTGAAGGACACATTTGTTTCAAAGATCAGTAAGGTTTATCCCTTATCCCCTCCTGAATAGTAGGCTATAGAAGACTTCCTGGAAGAAAATCTCTGTGCTGAAAAGATTTATCCCTTAAACTTTCCCCAGATGTTCTTCTTTTTTTTCATCAAAAAGAAGGATGGAAAACTCCACCCATTCCAAGACTATAGGTATTTCAATGAACACACTATTCAAGATGTCTACCCTCTGCCCTTTATCTCTAATCTCATAGATAAGCTCTGTGATGTGAAGCTCTTTACTAAGTTCAACATCAGGTGGGAATACAACAATGTCCAAATTAAATATGGACATTAATGGAAGGCCACCTTTATTATCTACAAGGGGCTCTTCAAACCAATGGTGATGTTCTTTGATTTGAACAACTTACCCACCATATTTTAGTAATTCATAAATAACTCCTTCTGAGACATAATTACTAAAGAATGGCTTGTCATTTACATGGATGACCTCCTTATCTCCTTGCCTGATGCTGACACCCATCAGGAATATACCTCCCACATCCTCCAATAGATGGCAGACCTTGATCTCCACCTCAAACTGGAGAAATGTACATTTGCTGCCTTCCAGGTTAAATACCTTGGGATAATCATCCATCCAAGTGAACTCACCATGGACCCCATCAAGCTCTCTAGCATTTCACAATGGCCAGTCCCTTCTAAAATCAAGGAAATTTGCTTCTTTCTCAGATTCACTAACTTTTATAGGTAATTCATTCCCAACTACTCATTTATCACTTGCCCCTTTCTTGACCTCATCAAGAAGGCCTCAATCTGGTCTTGATCCCCTGCTACCCAGAAAGCCTTTGACTTACTCAAGGTCATTTTCCTCTCTCAGCCAGTCCTTCAAATGCCAGACCTCTCTCAACCATTTGCCATTGCTACTGATGCCTCCACCTATGTCTCTGAAGGTATTCTTCTTCAAACTAATGCTAATGGGGCCTGGCACCCATGCTCTTACCTCTTTCAAATGTTCTCTTCTGTAGAATGAAACTACAACATCTATGACCACAAACTCCTTGCTGTCATTCACACCCTCAAAGCCTGGCAACAATATCTCCAGGGCTCTTTGACCCCTGTCCAGGTCTTCACTGACCATAAAAACCTCATCTATTTTAAATCCCCACAGAAACTCAACTGTTAACAAGCCTGCTGGCTTTTCAATATTGCTAACTTCAATCTCCAGCTCTTCCATGTTGCTGGATTCTTCCTCACTGGCCCTGATGCCCTCTCCCACTGCCCTGATCTCTGCCCTAACACTTCTGCAGACAACCAGGAGATCACCCTCCTTCTTCCCTCTCTCTTTGTCAACCTTATTAACACCAACCTCCATGCTTACATCAAGAAGTATTTTTCCAATGATTCCCTCTGTCTCTTCCTCCTTCAAAAGATGAAGGCTTCTGTGGATGAGAAATTCCTCTATTTTCACATCTCTAAATAAAAGGAGACTGATGGCCTTCTCACTTACAACAACCATGTCTACATTCCTGAATATTTCACTCTTTGCCACTCCATCCTCCACCACTGCCACAACCACCCATCTGCCAGCCACCCTGATTACCTTAAAACCTGCTAACTTGTCTCTGCTGAGTTTTAATGGCCCAGCCTTGCCTCCTACATCCACAATTATGTTGCCAGTTGCATCATCTGCCAACAAAACAAGATTAATACTTACCTCTCAATCCCCACTCTCTTGCCCATCTGCTCCTTTGCCTCCTGTCCCTTCCAGCAAATCTCCTGCAATCTGATTACTGACCTTTCTCTGTCCTCTGGTTTTAGTGCTCTGTTGGTCATGGTTGACCATGGGCTTATAAAGGGGGTAATTCTCTGCCCTATTGTAAAAATCATAACAGCACAAGGTATTGCAACCTTGTTTTTCCACAGAGTCTTCCTCTGCTTCAGACTGTATACTAGGATTATCTTTGATTATGGCCCTTAGTTTGCATTTGCCTTTGCCAAGGAGCTTGGTAAGCTCCTTGAGTATAACCTCTCTCTTTCCACTGCATATCACCTCTAGACTGATGGAGTGACTGAATGCATTAACCAGGAAATTGAAATTTATCTCTGCAACTATTGCAGATCTGTTAAAAACTGCAATGTACTCTGAGAGTACTCCAGATAACTCCAGAGTAGACAGGGCTTGGCTTCACCTTATGTGGTGTGCCCTTATGCTAGTACTGGGTGCCCTGATTTACAGAGGGGTCAGAAGAGGTTGGAGGTCCAGGGTAAGCTATAGGGCTTTTCCACCAAGGGGTATGATATCAAGTCATAAGGCAAGTCATGAAACTTAGTGTAGGATATAATGTCAAGTCATAAAGCAAGAGGGGGTCAAGGATGATCATAACATTGTGTTATGGTTGATATTCAAACTAAGGTACAAGATACAGAGCTATCATACTTATATCTTGAAGAAGTGAATTATTTAAAGAAGGAAAAGAGATACAAAAGAAGTTGTCTCATAAGTGAAGCAGGTGCCAATGCATCCTGGATATGAATGGAGATGTCAGGGGAGACAACATCAAATAATGTCAAATTGAAATTTAAATGATGTCAGAAAGAGGTGAGGAGGAAAGGAACAGGAACAAGAAGTGAGATTGGAGAAACTATGGAGTTGTATTGAAATGGTATAGAGTTACATAGGTAAAGTTGTAATCAACATTAGGTAGGAAGGGGTGGAGGTAATGGGAACCAGGAAATACATAGCTTAAAGCATAAAAGCAATCAGAGTTGCACTGGAGAAAAAGTGAAGTTGACTCATTGGCATGGAATATGACAGTATTCTGCTCTTAAGGCCTGAATCCCTGAAGGCTATTAAGCATGTGCTCTTGATTAGTAAGTGATTGGAGCAAGCATTGGAGTTTAGCTGGCCAGGAGCCCATAAAAATGAATATCACTTCAGAGACTTTCACACAAGTTTCTCTTATCATGTCTTCATTTGCTGACATTTATACCTGGTCTGATGAGCACCTTGAGGAGTGCATAGAAGATGAAGAAGAGCTTGGCAATGTGAAGTATGCCAAGTGGAAGTGATAAGGAAAGGTAAGGAGAAAGAAGGAGAAGACTTGAAAGAAAACAGAGAAGGCTCAGAAGGCAGTGGAGGCAGTTCAGAAATGGGTGAGTATGAGATGTGCTGTCAAGGCCTAGCACCCAAACCTGGTTTAAGTGGAGGAACCTCACCAAGCCCAGATGAAGTTAAGTAGTGACAAGGGCAAGAAAAGAGCAGAAAAGAAACCAGGGTACTGGAAATGTAATGACTGGGGGCTGGAGTGTGAGGTGGGCCCAGGCAAGTCAACATCATGCCTTGCCTACATAGAGGCAAAGGCAAGGTGTGACTGCCCCAACCAGGAGAAGTCAAAGAGAAAGTAAAAATAGAAGGCAGGAGAGAAAGGGGTGCTTAGTAGCAGGGCAGACTCAAAAGAGACAGAGGAGAGGCTTCAGCAGATGGCTAAGGGCTGTTGCCTGATGGAGGCATCAATAAGGGAGGTGGGTGGGAAAGTATGGAAGAAGGTGAGGTACAAGAACCAGCTGCTAGGGTGACTGGTTAATGCATTGGGAAAGACATGGGTGGTAGAGACTGGAAATGCCAGAAGTTCAGGGGGTAAGAATGGGGAGATTAATGAGGTGGCAGGGAAGCTGTCAGATCTGTGTGTAGAGGTTGGAGGAATCATGGTAGTAGATAATGAGGACAAAGAGAAAGTTGAAAAAGCAATTATTGAGTAGGCAGGAAAATCTTGTAACTAGATTGCTGGATTAACAAACTTGCTTAGTCAATTATAAGATGGCCTGGGTTTGTCTGGATAACAGAGGTGGAACTTCTCCACAATCTCTGAGGCATGCTCTAATTCAGTGGTGAGGAGCCACAAGGTCTCTTTGTCAGTACTCTTATAACCTAACCACTTAATCAAATATAGCAATTTGCAGTTTCTTTGCCTATGATCTATCTTTGCATCTAGAATTTTGGAGATCTCAAACTTTGGTTCACCATTGATCTCAACTGGTGTTAGGGGTGATTGCATGTGATTGGAGATTATGTTGGAAACAGAGGGTTCGAGTTGAGAGACATGAAAGACTGGATGAATAGACTTTATGTTTTCTGAGAGGTAAAATGTGAAGGACAGCAACCCTGCCTGAGTAATAATGGGATAAGGATCTAAGTTCTTTTCAGTAAGTTTTTTGAATGGTCATGTAGTTCTAAAGTACTTAGCCTTGATAAATACCTGGTTACCTACTTTAAAGTCCAGTGCTGGAGATTACCAGGCATCTGTGGATCCTTGGTATCTAACTTGAGTGACAGCTATTTCCTCATAAAGAAAGGCATGGAGTGAGTCAAGGTTAATGGTGTATTCTTAAGCTTGAGTAAAGGTAAGATCATGTTCTGGGTGAACAAAGATATTCAGATGGTAGTCCTTGTTAGCAAAAAAAGGGAAAATACCTGTGGTAGCATTAGAGGCATTGTTGTAAGTAAACTCCATGAGGAGTAGGAGTTTAGACCAGTTGTCCTGCTAGTAGTTGCAATAAACATGTAAATACTACTCCAGGGTTTGATTTATTCACTTGGTTTGACCATTATTTTCTGGATGATATCTGGAGGTGAAGTGGAGGTGAATATTGAGGGCTTGACTGTCATATCCTGTACCTTCAACCCAATTCCAACCCAATTCCAACCTGGCTTATGACTGGTCCTCATATTTAGTAAGCCACTCTAGTCCTCTAACTTCTCTTCAGGCAACTCCAGTCCTCCATCACCATTCCAGTCCACCCCAGCTATGCATGTACACTTCCCACCCCTCCATCAGTATATGCTCCCCCAGCCCTCTGCTCCCACTCAGCCCTATTCCATTTTCAGTTCTATCTCTGTTCCAGTTAAGTACTACCTTAGTTCCATTTTGTCATCTCTGGACTATCCCAGTATAACTCTATTACTGTTTCTGCTCTTAATTACTGTTACCATTATTGTTACTATTTCTATTCCATTCCTGTTTCTTGCTTTCCCTTATTTCATCCTGTTATCCTTCAGTTTCAGTCTGACATAATTGGACATTGTCTTCCCTGACATCTCCATTTGTTTCTTAGATATTTAGACATCTGCTTTGCTTCTGAGTTTGCACCTGTCTTACTTTGCTACACTTTTGGATAGTTCTGCCTTTCTGAGGTATAAGTACTGTAGTCTTGTATCTTGTACCTCAGTATGAATATTGACAGAAACATTCTCTTGTTATCATTCTCACTCTGATTGAGCCCTTGGACTCACTCTGACTCTCCAGGTTACTCCGGAGTTTTCAGCATTAAAGTCATTATGGCTTAATGTTAACTTGGAATGAGCAACAACTTTACTGTTGTTACTACCCCTATTCAACCTGAGTTCCCTGACTCACTCTGACCCTCTGGCCCTGCTGGAGATTATGACCAGCCTATTGGCTACCTTCTATAAGTCTTGATGACTCTGCTCCTTAAGACTGAACTTGACACTCTTTATCTTATCTGTCTCTCTTGATGAGCTCTGAGCAAGCTCTCCTCTGCTATCTCCAGCCTGCCATAAATCAGGACATCAAGGCTATGCAAGGGTGCATCACATAAGGTAAAGCCAAGTTCTGTTTGATGAAGAACCTGCTACTTGACTACTTGACCATTTTTGAAAATCTCCAGAATTATCTGGAGATCTCCAGAGCTCACATTCCCTTTCAGTGAACTCCAACCTAGTAGTAGTAGTAGCAGTGTTTGGGTTTTGATAATCTGTTACCTAAGTATGAATATCAACATAAACATCCTCTTGTCATTGTCTTTACTCTAATTGAGCCCTTAGACTCACTCTAATCCTCTGGGTTACTCTGGAGAACCTCTGGGGCCAAGTGATATTCTTGAAGAAGTTGTAAGATCCCACCCCCATGACTAGGCTTGACTCTCCTTGTCCTGCCTGTCCCTCTTGTTGAGTACCAAGACAGTTTTCTTCCCCACCTCCAATATCTATGTAAATCAGAATACCAGAAAGTGCAAGGGTATACCACATAAGGTGAAGCTAAGTCTTGTTTGATCAACCAACCCTTCCTGAATCCCTCCAGAAGTCTTCAAACATTCCCAGAGCTTCTGAAGTATGATTTTCCATTTAGGAAGAAACTTGGTATATGTTTTAATAGTATACTCAAGCTGGAGAGATATAGGTTTTAACATTGACTATTATATAGTTGTGATATACTCTGGGGGTACTTTAAATAACTCTGGAGTGGACAGAGCTTGGCTTTACCTTATGTGATGTGCCCTTATGCTAGTACTGGGTGCCCAGATTTATGGAGGGATTGGAAACTGTTGGAGGTCTGGAATAGGCTGTAGGGCTTTTTCCAATGAGAGGTATGACATTGAGTCATGAAGTAAGTCATGAGACTTAGTGTAGGGTATGATGTCAAGTCATGAAGCAGGAGGGAGTCTAAGGGGATTATAATATCATGTTATGGTCAATATTCAAACTAAAGTACAAGATATAGAGCTTCCATACTTGTATCTTAGAGAGGCAGATTATTTAAGAAGAAAACAGAGATATGAAAGGAGTTGTCTCATAAGTAAAGCAGGTGCCAATGCATCCTGGATACAAATGGAGATGTCAGAGGAGACAATGTCAAATAATGTTAAACTGAAAACTAAATGATGACAGGGAGAGGCAAGGCAGAAAGAGACAGGAACAGAAAGTGAGATTGGAGAAACTATGAAGTTATATTAGAATGGTATGAAGTTAGCATAGGTAAAGTTGTAGTCAATATTAGGTAGGAAAAGATAGAGGTAAGGGAACCAGGAAATACACAGCTTAAAGCATGAAAGCAACCAGAGTTGCACTGGAGATATAGCAGAGTTGATCTATTGATATGGGATATAACAGTATCTTCCTCTTAAGGCCTTAACCCCTGAAGGCTGTTAAGCATGTGCTCTTGATTAATAAGTAAGTGGAGTGGGCATTGGAGTTTAGCTGGCCAGAAACCCATAAAAGCAAATACTACCCCAGAGACTTCCACACAAGTCCCTTTTATCATGTCTTCATTTGCCAACATTCACACCTGGTCTTATGAGTATCTTGAGGAGTGCATCAAAAATGAAGAGGAGCTTGGTGATGTGAAGTATGCCAAGTGGAAGTGGTGGGGGAAAGTGAGAAGAGAGGAGGAGACTTGAAAGAAAGTGGAGGAGGCATGGAAGGCAGTGAAGGTGGTCCAGAAATGGATGAGTACTGGAAATGCAGTCAGGGCCTAGCACTCAAACCTGGTTTAGATGGAGGAGCTTCACCAAGCCCAGGTGGGGTTGAGTAGCAGCAATAGCAAGAGGAGAGCAGAAGAGAGATCATGCCAGAGGTAAAATACAACCTTTGATGCGTTGACTAAATCCTAACACCTAGCTTGGTGTGTGCTGATAATCCTAAGTCCTGGATAGTGCTTTTAGACTAGTGGCACTGAACTAGGCAAAGTGTAGAGAAATGTTAAGAGCCAAATGGAACAAGAACAAGAAGGTTCAAGTGCACAAAACTGGGAAAATCCAGGCTTGAGCCAACCTCCTTATATATTGCTACAGTATGCACACAGACCATGTAAATGGTGCTGGCCCTAAAGTAATGTACAGTAATCTGACCAGTAGAAATAAAGGAGTGGGGACCTAGAAATACATGTGTTAAACATGAGGTGTGACATCAGAGTCTAGATTGCTCTAGACCTGTGACATGTGAAGATGTAAAATGTGAAATAGTGAAGATGTGAAAAGGTCATGTGATGTGACAATGTGAAGAATTGCAATGTTAATAAGATAAGTCCAAAAAGAGTAAAAATGAAAAAGTGCATTATAACAAGAGGTGTGATGACCAGGGGCTGGAGTACAAGGTGGGTCCAGGCAAGTCAATGTCTTGCCTTGCCTGTATAGAGGCAAAGATGAGATGTGATCACCCTGGCCAGGAGAAGCCAGAGAGGAAGTGGAGACAAAAGGCAGGAGAGGAAAAGATGCCCAGTAGCAGGGCAAACTCAGAGGAGATAGAGAAGAGTCTTCAGCAGATGGCCAAGGGCTGTTACCTGATGGAGGCATCAATAAGGGAGATGGGCAGAAAGGTATGGCAGGAGGCAAAGCACAAGAACCAGCTACTAGGATGGCTGGTTGATGCATTGGGAAAGGTATGGGTGGTAGAAACTGGAAAAGACTGAAGTTTGGGGAGCAAGAATGGGGAGGTTGATAAGGTGGCAGTGGAGCTGTCAGAACTTTGCATAGAGGTTGGCAGAATCTCTGTAGTAGATGATGGAACCAAGGAGAAGGTCAAGCAGTGATCTTTGAGTAGATAGAGGATTATGTAACTTAGATTACTAGATCCACTACTCAATTGGCCCATTATAATGGCCCAGATTTGTTCAGATAATGGAGATAAAACTCTGCAACAATCTCTGAAGCATGATCTAATTCAGTGGCAAGGAGCCATGAGATCTCCTCATCAGTACCTCATAATCTAATTACTTAACAAAATATAGTAATTCGCAGTTTCTTCATTTACTATCTATCTTTGAGTCTAGAATTTTGGAGATCTCAAACTCCAGTTCACTGTTGATCTCAACTGGTGGTGGGGGTGGTTGCATGCAATCAGGAATCATGTTGGAGACAGAGGGTTTGAGTTGAGAGACATAGAAGACTGGATAAATGAACTTCATGTTCTTTAGAAGGCAGAGTATGAAGAACAGTGAGCCTGCCTAAGCAATAATGGAATAAGGACCTAAATTCTTTTTAATGAGTTTCCTGGACAGCCATGTAATCCTGAAGTACTTAGCCTTGACAAATACCTGGTCACCTACTTTAAAGTCTGGTGCTGAAGATTGTTGGGCATCTGTGAATCCTTGGTATCTGACTTGGGTGGCAGCTATTTCTTCATAAAGGAAGGTGTGAAGAGAGTTGAGGTCAGTGGCATATTTTCAAGCTCAGGTAGAGATAAGGTCATGTTCCAGGTGCACAGAGATGTTTAGATGGTAGCCCTTGTTAGCAAAGAAAGGAAAAACACCTGTGGTAGCATTAGGGGTGTTGTTATAAGCAAACTCTGCAAGGGGCAGGAGTTTGGACCAGTTGTCCTGCTGATAGTTGCAATAAATACATAGATACTGCTCCAGGGTTTGGTTTATTCACTTGGTTTGACCATCACCTTTCAGATAATATCTGGAGGTGAAGTGAAGGCAGATATTGAGGGCTTGACCCAGGGAATGGAAGAAATGGGAAATGAACTCAGAACCTTGATCAGAGGTGATGTAGAAGGGAACTCTGTGTTTGGAGAAAACATGGAGTAAGAAGAGTTCAGCAAGCTCTGGGGAGGTTACCTTATTGTCTGTAGGGATGAAGATGCACTGCTTTGATAGATGATCTACAATAATGAGGATGGCAGAGTGACTGGAGAAAGCTGGGAGTTGTTCAATGAAATCCATAGAAATGGAATTCCATGGCTTTTCTAGGATGGGGAGCTGCTTGAGGAAACTATAGGGTTTGTGACAGGGTACCTTGGCATGGATGCAAGCTATACATGAAGAAATGTACTCTTTAATGAATGCTTGAATGCCAGGCCAGGTATATTCCTGGCAGATGAGCTCTAGTGTCTGATTCTGACCAAAGTGTCCAGATAAGGGGTGGTCATGCTTGTAGTGGAGAATCTGGAGGCAGAGATTGGAGGTATCAGGGACATAAATGCAGTTGTTCAGACACAAGAAGCCTTCTGGATCTCTAGACCAACAAGAGTTGAGTAAGAGGGTGCTGGACAAGTGGGTAGAGGCAGTGGGATCAAAAGGGACTGCTGAGAGGATATTATGATGGGAAGTTTTGAGGTTGAAGAAGGATGCAGACCAGAAGACCAGAGATGCTAGGGAGAAAGCTCAAAGAGATGCAGCAAGTTGCTCCTGTGTAAACACAGGCTGGAAGTTATGTGGATTGATGAGGGTGTAGTTGCTATTCCCCTCTCTGGAATAGATGTCCCATTGTCTAGTCAAAGTGTCAGGTTTAGCACCTAAATGACCAGGGTGAAAACAGATAATCAGATTAAACTGAGAAAGAAACTCTGACCACTGGGCCTGCTGGTGGGTCAGAAGTTTAGACATAGTGAAGTATTCCAAGTTCTTGTGATCAGTGATGACATCCACCAGAGAACCAGAACCTTTGAGGTAATGACACCAGGTCTTGAATGCAGTGAAAATAGCAAGGAGCTTCTTATCATGGGTATCATAGTTAAGTTCTGGTGCAGTGAGAGTATGTGAATAGAAAGTGACAGGGCAGATCTTATTGTCTGGACACCAGAGTGAGAGGATTCTGGCAATCACATAGTCTGAAGCATCAGTCTCAATGAGGAGGGAAGCATTAGAAACCCAATGGGTTAGAATAGGAGTAGAAGTAAAAGCATCCTTGAGATGCTGGAAAGCAGTGCAACAAGAAGCATCAAAATCCCAACAAGCAGACTTGTGGGTGAGGCAAGTCAGAAGAACAATGATATCAGAGTAGCCCCAGATAAAGCAGCAATAGAAATTAGCAAAATCAAGGAAAGACTGAATATCTCAAACTTTGCAAGTCTCAGGCCAATCCAGGATGGATTGAATCTTTTCAGGGGACATAGTGAGCCCTGAAGGGGACAGCTGATATCCAAGATATTCAGTGAAATTGGTATGGAATTTGCATTTCTTAGGTTTGGCAAAGAGGCTGTGTTTTCAGAGTAGTAAAGGACTTCATGGACATGCCCAGTATGAGATGTCTGGTTAGCAGAGAAAATTAGGATATCATCCAAATAAACAATTATGAAAACATCAAGAGGATCAGCAAAGATAGAATTGATGAACCACTGAAAAGCTGCAGGGGCATTGGTGAGCCCAAATTGTTATAATGCATTTTTTCAATTTTACTCTTTCTGGACTTATCATCTTACTACTGTAGCTCTTCACATTATCACATTACATGACCATTTCACATCTTTTACCTCTTCATTTCCTCACAATTTCACCCTTTCACATTTTACATCTTTACATGGCACAAGTCTAGAGCAATCTAGACTCTAACATTATACCTCATGTTTGCTTCATGGATTTCTAGGTCCCCACTCTTTTTATGCTATTGGTTGGCTTACTGTACAATACTTTAGGGCTAGTACCATTTACATGGTCTGTGTGCAGTCTGTAGCAATATAAAAGGAGGTCAGCTCAAGCCTGAATTTTCCCAGTCTTGCATACTTGAACCTTTCAGTTCTTGTTTTCTCTTGACTTTTATCTTTTCACTATTATTGCCTAGTTCAGAGCCACTAGTCCAAAAGCTCTACCCAGGATCAGATCAGTCAGCACACATCAAGGCTAGGTGTAGGATTTAGGTCAACACATCATCAGTTGTATTTCACAAATGACATGACAAGCCATTTATATAAGCCATAGCACATATAGAAGAAGGTTTTTCATTTATTGCCCTTAGCAATGCAAACTAAATGATAAGCATGCCTAAGGTCAAGCTTGATATAGATAGTTATGTGGCTTAGAGCATCAAGGAGATCAGAGATGCATGAAAGGAGATAGTGGTCTTTCTTTATGATCTTGTTGAGTTTTTAGAAATCTACACACAACTGAAGGGATTCATTTTTCTTCCAGACAAAGAGGACAGGGGCAGTGTAGGTGAATGCAGAGGATCAGATAAAGCCAGTAGTGAGATGTTTATCTAGGAAAGTCCTAAGTGCTTTAAGCTCAGAAAGTGATAGAAAATAGGTAGTGTTAATAGATAGGAAGGTATCTTCTTTCAGATTGATTTTCAGGTCAAACTTGCAATGGAGGGCAAGAGTAGATGCCTTGCTTTTGCTAAACACATCAGTGAAGTCATGGTATTCCTGAGGAATGCTGGAAAGGTCAGCTGGAGGAGGAGCAATGAAAGCAGAATGGAGATAACTCTCCAGGAATCAGAGTTGCAGACAGAATATGTTATGGTATCAATATTGGTGTTGTCAATGATGAGAGCTAACCCTAATCAAGGGCTTATGATGTTGATGTCAGTGTGATGAGATAAAAGCAAAGTAAATAGGAGCCCTAGTAAGGCCACTTGCAGTAGTATACAAATGCTCAAGACTGAGGCTTGAGACATGCTAAGGATACAGTATTTATATGATACAGAACAGTGCACAGACCAAGACCCTGATGGGAGAATTCCCATGGACCCTGAGGCACCATCAAAGAGAAGAGAAGCAGTTGTGAGAATAGCCAATGGCTGAAAAGAAGCAATGCTTTTAAAATAAAAGAATAGTGGAAATGAATAACAGGTATAAAACATGAGGCTAACCCTATGCCCTGGGTCTAGACCAGTCATGTGACCCATCATGTGACCTGATAAGATAAAAGATTAGATAACCACATGGAAAGATAAGATAAGATCACATGATTGAAAATTGAAAAATATGAACTATAACAGAACTGAACTGAGTCATCAAGGCTACAGGCATATGCAAATGCTAATAAGCTAAGTAGCTTGATCAACAAAGGTCTGAAGTCAGGGGAACATGGTAAATCAGGTTTGGAGTCAGCTTGGGTCAGAGAAACCAGAAGCTGCAGAGGTAAGCTCAGAGGTGTTGGCATGTTTGGTTTAGATGATTGGAATGAGATACAACTTAATATCCAGTCAATCAATGAATTGTGGCAGGCAAGCCAGTTGTGTTCTAGAACTAGAAAACTAGATCCATCCAATGAAGTGACATAAAACATCATCAGAGTGATATCACCAGTTTCAAAACAAACAGAAAGATCAATGGCATTTGTAATCATAGAATTGGAAGAGCCATTGAAAAGTCAGAGCTGCAATGGAGGAATGGAATAAGTTGGAAGATTGTAGATACTAACTAACTTGGTGTCTATAAAGCAATCTGAAGAACCAGAGTCAATCAGGGCAGAAAACAGAGGAATTTCATGTGAAACAAGGGTAACAAGAGGCATAAGTGAAACATTATCTAAAAGAATGGACACATTAAGTCTAACCTCCAGCCCATGCAGAGTCATGGAGGCTGTGGACTATTTTTTCACCTCTGAGACAGAGGCCTCTGGTTTGATTTCCAAAGCAGAGGTCTTGGCAGTGCAAGCTTTGGCCACCTTGGAGAAAGACTTGAGGCAGTCCTTTGCTATATGCCCAGTGATACTGCAGAACAAACAGAGGTGATTCTCAAGTTAATGCTTGCATTCTTCAGTAGTAAGCTTACTGTCCTTACCAAGCTTGGATAATAAGTCCTGCTTCTGGGGAATGGATGACTTAGAGAAGCTGGAAGAACTAACTGATTTATTCTTTGATTCCTTAGGGCCAGAGGTCAAAGTGGAGGGTATAGAGGGTTTGTCAGATGATTTGGATAGGTAAGATGACTTTCCTTGTCAGCTGATTTCAGATTTATGCTTCCAGTAATGAGTATCAATGGTCTGAGCAGGCTGGCATAGCTTAATGAGGGTCAGGGGCTTGCCAACATGGGAAAGGTCATCTTTGATGCAGTCTGGAAGACCATTATAGAAGTAGTGATGGAGGGCACCTTCTCCATAACCCCAAACTTGAGATGCAATTCTGTTAAACTCAACTATATATTTGTTGATTCATAGACCATTCTTTATAGTCAACTGGTCTAGCTGATGTTCTGCATCTCCAACCAGGTTGTGGGATCCAAAGTTGGTCTGGAGTTCCTGAACAAACTCCTTATAATTGTCCATTCACAAAAGATGGAGATTAGAATCTTCAGTAAGAAGGAGATCAGGCTTGAACCATTACAATGCCATGACCTTAAGGTAGGACTGAGCATAAGTAACCTTGGCTCAGTTATTGGCAAAGGCTTTGGAATAATCCTGGAAGTTTAACTTGCATTGCACCAAAAAAACACAGATCAGTTTTGTCAAACTGGTCCAGTTCATATACTTTGGTACACTGTGATGTTTCAGGGGTATGATGGAAAGAGTGAGCTAATTCACAAATGGTGCTAGCAAGATTAGTGATAGTATCATGGTGAATGGAAATAGATTCTGGATCTGGAAAAGATTTTGGGTTATCCTCTGGAATATCAGAATATCCATCAGAGAAGTTATCTCCAGGGTCATCTGGTACTCCTGGATGGATACCATGATTGTCAGGAATGTGGGGAGATTGGGGAACCTTGGAACCATCAGGGGCTTTATCAACTGGAGCAATAGGTGTGAAAGAGTAGAAGGGAGCAGGAGCCTGTAAGGCTGAGCCTGGAGTATAGTGGTCAGAGAAACTTTTGAACTGATCAAGGACAGCACAAGAGCAAGCTCTAGTTACATGAATAGACATGATAGCAGTACTAGCACAAGTGGGAGTTTGAATATACTGTTATATAGTTGCAATGTAATCCAGGGATACTCCAGATAACTCCAGAGTGAATGGGGCTTGGCTTCACCTTATGTGATGCACCCTTATGCTAGTACCAGGTGCCCCAATTTATGGAGGGATCAGAAACTGTCAGAGATCCAGAATAGGCTGTAGGGCTTTTCCCAATGAGAGGTATGACATTGAGTCATGAAGTAAGTCATGAAACTTAGTGTAGGGTACAATGTCAAGTTGTGAAGCAGGAGGGAGTCTAAGGGGATTGTAACATTATGTTATGGTCAATATTCAAACTAAAGTACAAGATACAGAGCTCCCATACTTATATTTCAGAGAGGCAGATTATCTAAGGAGGGAATGGAGATATGAAAGGAGTTGTCTTGTAAGCAAAGAAGATGTCAATGCATTCTGGATATGAATGGAGATGTCAGAGGAGACAATGTCAAATAATGTTAAACTAAAAACTAAATGATAACAGGAAGAGGTGAGGCAGAAAGAAACAGGAACAGGAAGTGAGATCAGAGGAACTATGAAGTTGTATCAGAATGGTATGGAGTTAGCATAGGTAAAGTTGTAGTTAACATTAGATAGGAAAAGATGGAGGTAAGAGAACCAGGAAATATGCAGCTTAAAGCATGAAAGTAAACAGAGTTGCACTGGAGACATAGCAGAGTTGATCCATTGGTATGGGATGTGACATTGACCCAGGGAACAGAAGAAATGGGAGACAAACTCAGAACCACAATTGAAGGTAATATAGAAGGAAACTCCATGTTTGAAGAAAACATGGAGTAAAAAGAGTTTAGCAAGCTCTGGGGAGGTCACCTGATCATCTGTAGGGATTAAGACACACTGCTTTGATAGACAATCTACAACTACAAGAATGGTGGTGTGGCTAGAGAAAGCTAGAAGTTGTTTAATAAAATCCATAGAGATGGAATTTCACAGCTTTTCTGGGATGGAGAGCTACTCTTGATGCAGGCACAAGCTGTACATGATGAAACATACTCTTTGATAAATGTTCAAATGCCAGGCCAGGTATATTCTCAGCAGATAAGCTCCAGTATTTGATTCTGTCTGAAGTATCCAGACAGGGGGTGATCATGTTTGTAACAGAGAACCTGGAGGCAGAGATTGGAGGCATCAGAGACATAAATGTGATTGTCCAAATGCAAGAAGCCTTCTGGGTTCTTAGACCAATGAGAGTTGGGCAAAAGGGTACTGGACAAGTGGATAGAGATGGTGAAATCAGAAGAGAGTGCTGAGAGAATGTTACAATGGAGGGTTTCAAGGTTAAAGAGGGAAGTGGACTGGAAAACCAGAGATGCTAGAAAGAAAGCCCAAAGAAATGCAGTAAGTTGCTCTTGCATAAACATGGGCTGGAAATTGTGCAGATTAATATGGGCATAGTTGCTATTCCCCTCTTTGGGATAGACATCCCAATATCTAGTCAAGGCATCAGGATTAGCATCTAAATGATCTGGGCAGAAGCAAATAATCAGATTAAACTGAGAAAGGAATTCTGACCACTAGGCTTGCCAGCAAGTCAGAAGCTTGAATATAGCAAAGTATTCCAGGTTCTTGTGGTCAGTAACCACATCAACTGGAGCACTGGTGTTAGGGACTCAAACCCCAAAAGAGAAAGGCAGCCTTGAGAAGTGCCCACACAGAAAAAAAAGCAATTATGGAACAAGTGCTCTAAACTGGAGAATCTAGTTTAAATCCTTGCTCTTATATACTATTAGCTAACCATTCCATAAGGCATACATGAGGTAAAAGGTGCTGGCCAAACTAAAGGTAATCCAAATAAGGTAAGATAAGGAAATAGGGGCTAAAAGCGGTGTAAGTAAAGTAAGTTCATAATAACTGGTAATGACACCAAGTCTTGAATGCAGTGAAAATGGCAAGAAGCTCCTTATTGTGGGTGTTATAGTTGAGTTCTGGTGTGGTGAGCATATGCAAATAGAAAGCAACAGGGCAGATCTTATTGTCTGGACACCAGAGCAAAAGGATTCTGGCAATCACATAGTTGGAAGCATCAGTTTCAATGATAAGAGGAGCATCAGAGATTCAATGGGTTAGAATAGGGGCTAAAGTAAAAGCATCTTTGAGGTGCTGGAAAGTAGCACAACAAGAAGCATCAAAATTCCAATAAGCTAATTTGTGGGTGAGGTAAGTCAGGAGAACAATGATATTAGAGCAGTCCCAGATGAACTGGTGGTAGAAATTAGCAAAACTGAGGAAAGACTGGTGTTCTGAATTTTGTGGGACTCAGGCCAATCCAGAATGGATTGAACTTTTTCAGGGGATATAGTAAGTCCTAAAAAAAAAAGCTGGTATCCAAGATACTCAGTCAAATTAATATGGAATTTGCATTTCTCAGGTTTGGCAAAGAGGCCATGTTTCTGGAGGTGGTGGAGAACTTCATGGACATGCTCAGTATGTGATGTCCAGTCAGTGGAGAAAATTAGGATATCATCCAAATAAATAATTACAAAAACATTAAAAAGATCAGTGAAGATAGAATTAATGAATCACTGGAAAGCTGCAGGGGCATTGGTGAGCCTAAATGGCATGACAAGCCACTCATATGAGCCATAGCACATATGAAAGAAGGTATTCCACTTATTATCCTCAGAAATGTGGACTAAATAATAAGCATGCCTCAGGTTGAGCTTGGTATAGATGATTGCATAACTCAGAGCATCAAGGAGATTGGAGATGTGTGGAAGGGGGTAGCAGTCTTTCTTTGTGATCTTGTTGAGTCCTCAGAAATCTACACATAACTAAAGGAATCTGTTCTTCTTCCAGATAAAGAGGACTGGGATAGCATGAGCAGATAAGGAGAGGCAGATGAATCCCATAGAGAGGTGTTTATCTAAGAAGGTTCTGAGTACTTCAAGCTCAGAGAGTGAAAGGAAGTAGGTGGTGCCAATAGGCAGGGAGGTGCCTTCTTTCAGATTGATCTTCAGGTCAAACTTGCATTAGGAAGCAAGGGTAAAAGCCTTGCTTTTGCTAAACACATCAGCAAAGTTATGATATTCCTGAGGGACACCAGAAAGTTCAGCTAGAGAAGAGGTAATGAAAACAGAATGGAGATAACTCTCTGGGAGCCAGAGTTGCAGACAAAACAGAACAGAGCCATCAAGGTGACAGGTGCATGTAAATGCTAATGAGCTGAGTAGCTTGATTGACAGAGGTCTGGGATCAGAGGAATATGGTGAATCAGGTTTGAAGTCAGCATGGGTTAGAGAGATCAAAAGCTATAAAGGTAAGCTCAGGGATATTGGCATGTTTGATTCAGATAAGCTAAATGAGATACAACTTAATACCCAGTTAATCAATGGATTGTGGCAGGCAAGCCAGTTGTGTCCTAGAACAAGAGAACTAGATCCATTCAATAGAGTAATATAAAATATCATTGGAGTGATATCACTGGTTTCGAAACAAATGGAAATATTAATGGCATTAGTTATTATAGAATTAAAAGTACCATCAAAAAGTCAGAGCTGCAATAGAGGAATGAAATAAGTCAGAAGATTGTAGGTACTGACTAACTTGGTATTTATGAAGCAATCTGAAGAACCAGAGTCAATCAGGGCAGGAAACAGAGGAATTTCATGAGAAACAAGGGTAACAAGAGGCATAAGTACAGCATTATCTAAAAGAATGGATATATTAAGTCTAATCTCCAGTAAAGCACAGGAAGGATCAATGCAACCTTCAGCCCATGCAGAGTTATGGAGACTGTGAACTATTTTTTTGCCTCTGAGGCAGAGGCCTCCAGTTTGAATTCCAGAGCAGAGGTCTTGGCAGCATGAGCTTAGGCTGCCTTGGAGAAAGACTTGGGGCAGTTCTTTGCTATGTGCCCAGTGATACTGCAGAACAAACAGAGGTGATTCTTAAGTTGACACTTGCATTCTTTGGCAGTGAGCTTATTATCCTTACCAAGCTTGGACAATAAGTCTTGTTTCTGAGGGACTAACAACTTGAAGGAGCCAAAGGAGCTAGCTGACTTGTTCTTTGATTTTCTAGGGCTGGAGATCAAATTAGAGGGTGCAAAGGGTTTGTCAGATGATTTGGATGGGTGAGATGACTTTCCTTAGTGGCTAATTTTGGATTTATGCTTTCAGTAATGAGTTTTAATGGTCTAAGTGAGCTGGCATAGCTCAATGAGGGTCAGGGGTTTGCCAATATGGGAAAGGTCATCTTTGATGCAGTCTGGGAGACTGTTATAGAAGTAGTGGCAGAGCGTACTGTTAAAACTTTCCATCCCACTAAAATGGACTGTTAAAACCTATACCAAGATGAGTATACTTTTAACCAGTTTCTTTTTTTTAAATGAAACCCTTGACACTGGAGGAAGATCAGAACTCCAGGGTGCTCCAGAGAGTTCTGGGGAAATCTAGGAAGGATTTCAATGGTCAAACAGGACTCAGCTTCACCTTATGTGGTGCACCCTTGCACTTCTCCATTGTTCTGATTTACATAGATGTCAGAGTGGATAATAAGGCTGTTTCTATGCTCAACAGGAGGGACAGGCAGGACAAGGAGAGTCAAGCCTAGTCATGGGGGTGAGGTTTTACAACTTCTTCAAGGATATTGCATAGTCTTGGAGATACTCTGGAGTAACCTGGAGGGTCAGAGTAACCCCAAGGCTTGAGCAGAGTAAGGACAATGACAAGAGAGTTTTCTGGTGTTTTTGTCAATATTCATATTGAGGTACAAGATACAGAACTACAGTACTTATACCTTAGAGAGGCAGAGCTATCTAGAAGTGTAATGAAATGAGACAGGTGCAAACTCAGAAGCAAAGCAGATGTCTAGATATCTAGGAAATGAATGGAGATGTCAGGGAGACAATGTCCAATCATGTCAGACTAAAACTGAAGGGTGACAGGATGAAACAGGGAAGAGCAAGGAACAGGAACAGAACAGGAATAGCAACAATGATGGTAATGGTAACTAACTGGGAACAGTAATGGAGTTATATCAGGATGGTCCAGAGATGACAAAGGGAAACTAGGGTAGTACTTAACTGGAGCAGAGATAGACTGGAAGCAGAATGGGCAGAGTGGAAGTGGAAGTCCAGAGAAGCATATAACACTGCGGGGCAGAAAGTGTACATGTATAGCTGGGAAAGACTGGAATGGTGACAGAGGGCTGGAGTTGCCTGGAGAGGAGTCAGAGGGCTGGAGCAGCTTACTAGGTGTGAAGACCAATTGTAAGCTGGGTCAGAATGGGGTCAGAATTTGGGTCAGAGGTCCGGGATATGACAGGTACCTTCTCTGTAACCTAAGACTTGAGATGCAATTCTGTTAAACTTGACTACATATTTGTTGATTTGTTAAGTATCCTTCATAGTCAACTGGTCTAGCTGGTGCTCTGCATCTCCAACTGGGTTGTGGGGTCTGAAGTTAGTCCAGATTTCCTAAATAAACTCCTTATAATCATCCATCCACAGGGAATAAAGGTTAGGATCTTCTATAAGAAAAAGGTTGGGTTTGAACCATTCTAATGCCATGCTCTTAAGGTAGGATTGAGCATAAGTAACCTTGGCTTGGTCATTGGCAAAGGCTTTGGGACAATCCTGGAAGTTTAACTTGCATTGAACCAGGAAAATGTGGAGCTTCTGGAGATCAGTTCTATCAAACTGGTCCAGTTTACATACTTTGATATGCTGCAAGGTTTCAGGGGTATGACAGAAGGAGCAAGCTAATCTGTGAATGGTGCTAGCAAGATCAGTGATAGTATCATGGTAAATGGGAATAGATTCAGAGTCTGAAAAAGGTTCAGAATTATCCTCTGGAATATTAGAATATTCATCAAAGGGGTTATCTCCAGAATCATCTGGTACTCCTGGATAGGCACCATGATTGTCAGGGGTGTGAGGAGGTTGGGAAACCTTGGAACCATCAGGGGCTTCATTAACTGGAGTAATAGGTATAGAAAAGTGAGAAGGGGCAGGAGCCTGTGATACTAAGCCTGGGATGTGACAGGCAGAGAAACTCTTGAACTAATTGAGGATAGCATGAGAGTGAGCTCTAATTACACAGATAGACATGATAGCAGTACCAGCACAAGTAGAAGTTCAAATATACTGTTATAAAATGTAATGTACTCTGGGAATACTTTAAATAACTCTGGAGTGGATGGAGCTTGGCTTTACCTTATGTGGTGTGCCCTTATGCTAGTACCAGGTGCCCCAATTTACAGAGAGGTCAGAAGGGGTTGGAGGTCCAGAGTAAGCCATAGGGCTTTTCCATCAAGAGATATGACATCAAGTTGTGAAGCAAGTTGTGAGACTTAGTGTAGGATATAATGTCAAGTTATGAAGCAAGAGAGGATCAAGGATGATCATAACATCATGTTATGGTTAATATTTGAACTGAGGTACAAGATATAGAGCTACCATACTTATATCTTGAAGAAGCAGATTATCTAAAGGAGAAATGGAGATACAAAAGGAGTTGTCTTATAAGCAAAGCAGGTGCCAATG
>JBBPKN010000879.1:0-26294 GCA_038089275.1 Pulveroboletus cf. rosaemariae | reverse complement strand
GAGGGAACAGAGATATGAAAGGAGTTGTCTCATAAGCAAAGCAGGTGCCAATGCATCCTGGATACAAATGGAGATGTCAGAGGAGACAATGTTGAATAATGTCAAACTGAAACTAAGTGATGACAGGAAGAAGTGTGGCACAAAGAAACAGAAACAGGAAGTGAGGTCAGAGGAACAATGGAGTTGTATCAGAATGGTATGGAGTTAGCATAGGTAAAGTTGTAATCAATCATTAGATAGGAAAAGACAGAGGTAAAGGAAACTAGGAAACATGCAGCTTAAAGCATGAAAGCAACTGGAGTTGCACTGGAGACATAGCAGAGTTGACCTGTTGGCATGGAATGTGACAGTAACCCAGAGGATTAGAGTGAGCTCAAGGGCTCAAGCAGAGTAAGGATAACAACAAGAGAGTATTTCTGTCAATATTTCAACTGAGGTACAAGATACAAAACTACAGTACTTATATCTCAGAGAGGCAGAACTTTCTAGGAATATAGTGAAGTGAGACAGGTGCAAACTCAGAAGTAAAGCAAATGTCTAAATATCTAAGGAATAAATGGAGATGTTAGGAAAGATAATGTTCAATCATGTCAGACTGAAACTGAAGGGTAACAGGATAAAACAAGGGAAAGCAAGGAACAGGAACAGAACAGGAATAGTGACAATGATGGTAACAGTAACTAACAGCAGAAATGGTGATGGAGTTATACTGGAATGGTCCAGAGACAATAAAATTGAACTAAGGTAGTACTTAACTGGAACTGAAATAGAACTGAAAACAGAATAGGGTAGAGCAGAAGTGGAGGGCTGGGGGAGTGTATATGTGTAGTTGGGGCAGACTGGAATGGTAATAGAGGGCTGGAGTTGCCTGAAGGGAAGTCAGAGGGCTAGAGTAGCTTACTGGGTATAAGGACCAGTTATAAGCTGGATTGGAATGGGGTTGGAATTGGGTTGAAGGTATAAAATATGACAGTATCTCTGTCATATCCTGGACCTCCAACCCAACTCTGACCCTATCCTGACCCAGCTTACAATTGGTCTTCATACCTAGTAAGCCACTCTAGCCCTTTGACTCCCCTCCAGGCAACTCTGGCCCTCCATTACCATTCCAGTCTCTCCCAGCTATGCATGTATGCTTCCTGTTCCTCAGCATTATACACTCCCCCAGGCTTCTGCTCCCACTCCACCCCATTCCATTTCTAGTCTATCTCTGCTCCAGTTAAGTACTATCCTAGTTTCCCTTTATCATCTCTGGAATGTCCTGGTAACACTCCATTACCATTCCCAGTCTCAGTTACCATTGCCATCATTGTTACTATTTCTGTTCTGTTCCTGTTCCTTGCTTCCCTCTGTTGCATCCTATCACCCTTCAGTTTCAGTCTGACATGATTGGACATTGTCTTCCCTGACATCTCCATTCATTTCTTAGATATTTAGACATCTGCTTTGCTTCTGAGTTTGCACCTGTCTCACCTTATTACACTCCTAGATAGTTCTGCCTCTCTGAGGTATATGTACTGTAGTCTTGTATCTTGTACCTTAGTATGAATATCAACAAAAATGACAAAAACACCCCATGTCTTTGTTCTCACTCTGCTTGAGCCTTGGGCTCACTCTGATTCTCTGGGCTACTCCAGAGTACCTCTGAGGCCAAGCAATATCCTTTAAGGAGTTGCAAGGTTCCACCCCCAAGACTAGGCTTGACTCTCCTCATCCCACCTATCTCTCCTGTTGAGCATAGAGACAGCCTTTTTACCCATCTCCAACATCTATGTAAATTGGGACACTGGAAAGTGCAAGAGCACATCACATAAGATGAAGCCAAGTCCCATTTGATCATTGAAACCCTTCCTAGATTCCCCCAGAGCTCTTTAGAACCCTTTGGGATTATGACCTTTCTTCAGCATCAAGGGTTTCATTCAGCAAGGAACTGGTTAAAAGCATATCTGTTCTGGTATAGGTTTTAACAGTCTCCTTTTATTGTGATAAAGTTTTAACAATCTCACTAAGTATTTATACTCTACCTGTAAGTACATGAACCATTTCTGGGGCAAAGGGCACTACTAAATATGGAATAGGGCATAGGGTATACTTACTAAGAATATAACCAAGTGGCCATGTGAATAAGGGATGTATAAAAGGGCTGTGTGGAATGGAAGATAAAAGTCACAGGGACAACAAAGATTAAACCATATCCCCAGCCATGAGGCTAAGGAAATCCCATCTGGATTTCTGCCACAATCAAATCTGACTCTTATCTGGATCAAGATCAAATTCATTGAAGATACAGATTGGAAGATACCATTATCTGAGATGCTAGATCCAATCATAAGCTATACCTTTAATCCAAAAAAATAGACTTTGAATATCCACTTAACCATATTCTAGGGTTTGTCCTTGTTTGGCATAGGATTCTCATGATCACATGCTTGATCATGTGACTCTTGTGCTTCTGAACTTGTCATTTATAACACTAACAGAGATACCATTAGATCAATAGATAATAGTAGTCAATATCAATGGATTAGAAGAACATGGAGAAAGACTCTGAAACAAGGTACAGCTATGCATTAGCTTTGCAGATGCAACTGATGTGTGGCATTGTTAAAACTTTGTAAACTGTTAAAAGCTTATATCTTTCTTGCTATACCAGCATAATCTGGTGTCATATTCTGTATCTCCAACTCAATTCTAATCTAGCTTATGACTGGTCCTCATATCCAATAAGCCAATCTAGCCCTCTGACTCTCCTCCAGGCAACTCTGGCCCTCTGTTACCATTTCATTCCACCTCAGCTATGCATATACACTTTTCACCCTTCTATCAGTACATGCTTCCACAGCTCTCCACCCTGCTCTGCTCTATCCCATTTCTCATTCTATCTCAGTTCCTAGTTAAGTACTACCTTAGTTTTACTTTGCCTTCTCTGGACCACTTCACTATAACTCCATTCCTAGTCCTGCTTTCAGTTACTGTTACTATTACTGTTCCCATTACCATTCCTTGTTTCCCCTTGCTTCTTTCTGTCATCTCTCAGTTTTAGTCTGACATGGTTGGACATTGTCTTCCCTGACATCTCCATTTGTTTCTTAGATACTTAGATATCTGCTTCACTTCTGAGTTTGCATGTGTCTCACTTCACTATACTCTTAGATAGTTCTGCCTCTTTGAGGTATAAGTACTGTAGTCCTGTATCTTGTACCTTAGTATGAATATCAACATTAATACCCCCTTGTTATCATCCTTACTCTTCCCAAGCCCTTAGGCTCACTCTGACCCTTCAGGTTACTCTGAAGTATCTCTGGGCTGAGTGATATTCTTGAAGGAATCATAAGGCCCCACCCTCATGACTAGGCTTCACTCTCCTTATCTGGCCTGTCCCTCTTGTTAAGCATTGAGATTGCTCTTTTTCCTACCTCCAACACCTTTGTAAATTGGAACACCAGAAAGTGCAAGGGCATACCACATAAGGTGAAGCTGAGTCCCATCTGATCAACAAAACCCTTTCTGAATCTCTCTGGAAGTCTCCAGACATCTCTGGAGTTTCTGAAGTATGACCTTCTGTTAGCCTTAAGAGTTTCATTTATGAAGCAGATAATGGCAGAAGGCCTACCAGTGTATCTGTGATTGGTATAAAGTTTTACCAGTATATTCATACTCAGTATATGTTCTAATATCCAGACTTAAATTTCAGAGGTTTCTGGAAGATCCAGAGGTTTTCAGCAAAGGGTCAAGATGGATTGTGCTTGTTGAAAGGAACTTGGCTTCACCTTATGTGGTGTGCCCTTGCACTTCACAGTGTCTCAATTTACAAAGGGATTGGTCATGAAGGGGATAATGTTCTTGACACTTGACATGGGGAAACCAGGAAAGATAAGGAGAGTCAACCTAGTTATGGAAGTAGGGCCTTATGATTCCTTCAAGGATATCACTTAGCTTCAGAGGGTCAAGGAATAAGCTGGGTAGCTCAACTAAAGTGAGAATAACAACAAGATGAGAGTATTTATGTTAATATTCATACTAAAGTACAAGATACAGAATTACAGTACTTATACCTTAGAGAGGCAGAACTATCTAAGAGTGTAGTAAAGTAAGATAGGTGCAAACTCAGAAGTGAAGCAGATGTCTAAGTTTCTAAGAAATAAATGGAGATGTCAGGGAAGACAATGTCCAATTATGTCAGGCTAAAACTGAATATTGACAGGAAGAAGTAAGGGAAAACAAGGAATAGTAACTGTAACTGAGAGTGAAACTAGGTATGAAGTTATAGTGGAGTGGTCTGGAGAAGATAAAGTGAAATTAAGGTAGTACTTAACTGGGGACAGAGATAGAATTAGAAATGGAACAGGGCAGAGCAGGAGCAGAGGGCCAGGAAAGCATGTACCAATGGAAAGGCAGAAAGTATACAAATATAGTTGCAATAAAATGAAATGGTGACAGAGGGCTGGAGTTGCATGAAAGGGAGTCAAAGGGCTAGATTGGCTTACTGGGTGCAAGAACTAGTCATAAGCTGGGTTGGAATTGGGTCAGAGATATGGGATATAACAGGCATGAAGAAGAGATTACTGTACTAGTGTCCACTTTAGGGAACCTTGACTTAATTATAGGTTATGACTGGTTTAAGCACCACAATCTGATCATAGACTGGTGAGAAAGGAAGATTTCTTTTTCAAGACAAGAAACTACACAAATTTGAACCATTATGCCTGAAATCAAGGAATTGCAGGAACAGGTACCTAAGGAATTCTGGATGTTTATTAACATCTTTTCCCAGAAAAAATCAGAGTTATTCCTCTATTTGATTCAGAAATGACAGAAGTTAGGGATTTTATTAACAAAGGAAATCAAGAAAGGATATATCTGCCCTTTAAAGTCACCTCAGATATCACCAGTATTTTTTATTAGTAAGAAAGATGGTGGGAAGTGAATGGTAATAGACTACCAATATCTCAACAAGTGAACAGTCAAAAACTTGTATTCACTTCCCCTAATCTCCACCCTTATTGATAGATTAAAGGGTTCAGATCTTTTTATAACCTTAGATCTGCAATAGAGATACAATAACATTTGCATGAGAAAAGGTAATGAATGGAAAGGAGCTTTTACCACCTCTATTAATGTGTATGAGCCAATGGTAATGTATTTTGACATGTGCAACAGCCCAGGCACATTCCAAATAATGGTTAATGACATTTTTTATGACTTATGGTCTTTTATCATGATCTATATAAATGACATTGTCATTTTTTCTAAAGGAAAGACTAAAAAAGAACATGCAGATTTAGTTTGTCAAGTTCTGCAATAACTGCAAGACAACAACCTCTTTATAAAACCATCAAAATGCCACTTTATTCAAGAAAAAGTGAATTATTTGGAAATGATTATATTTAAAGATGGAATCAAGATGCAGATGGACAAGATCCAAGCCATACAAGATTGGCCCATATCTGTTATGGTGTCAATCTCTGAATGACCCATCCTAACCCTAAATAGTCTGCCTTAAGAGGGTGCATCAGTTTTGTTGTTGGATTCAGTTGGAATAGAGTAAAGAGTGATATGATGGACTTCAGAGTAGCAAGGCCTGAGGAGCCATAGCACTTAGTTAGGAGGGAATGCCTATATTGTCAAGGCACTAGATGATGTACAAGATAACAAAGTGGTTAAGGCTGGGAAGCCAAAACCAACAGACTACTCTGCTATTTATACTAAGTACCAGTGTGCACAGATCACCTCCAGGGTTATGGGAATACTAAATAAGGAATAGGGCATAGGGTGTGCTTACTGAGAATATAACCAATGGGCCATGCAGATAAGGGATGTGGAATGGAGAGGCTATGTAGAATAGAAGTCAAGGATCTAGGGTAAGTGGAGATTAAACCATGTCCTTAATCATGAGGCTAAGGAGATCTCATCTAGAGATCTGCCACAGATCAAATCTGACCCTCATCTAGATCCAGATCCAGATTCATCGGAGATCTAATCAGGAAATGCATCTATTATCTGAGATACTAGATCCAACCATAAGCTATGCCCAAACCCAAGGGGAACTCTGATAAACAACTTAACCATATCCTAGGGTTTATTCTTGTTTGGCAATAAAGTCTCATGGTCACGTGCTTGTCATGTGACTCTTCTGCTAGTGAATGTTACATTTATAACAATATCCTGCACTTTCAAACAAGTTTAAGCCTTTCTTGGTTTGGCAAACTACTATTGTCACTTTATTCAGGGTTTCACCAACATTACTAGATTCCTGAGTAATTTAACCAGAAAAGACAAGACTTTTTTCTGGGATGATCCCTAACAAAAGGCATTTTTTATGCTCAAAAACATTATAAGTACTGCACTCTTTTTAGTTTATTCTGATTCTACCAAATCAGTTTGGGTAGAAACAGATGCATCAGATATTGCTACTAATGCAGTCCTCTATTACCTTGTCAATGGTCAATGACATCCAGCTGTGTATTTCTTGCACTCTTTCAATGTAGCTAAAAAGAATTATTCCATCTATGATAAAGAGTTGCTCACTGTTATTCATGCCCTTAAAGAATGGCATTATCTTCTGCTTGATTTTCTTAACTTTGAAATCTGGACTGATTATCAGGCCCTTGAACATTGGTGATGACCACAAGATCTTTCCTCTTGTTAGGCTTACTGGGTTAAAATCTTAATGGAATATAGATTCATTATTGTCTACAAGCATGGCATATCAAATGATCATGCCAATGCCCTCTCCCACCATGTTAATTATGACACCATTATTGCTGAACCAAACCAATAAGTGGTAGTTCTTCCCCCTAATCATTTCTCCTCCCTTTCCACTCATTCCACCCTACTTATGAATATATTTCTTCTCAATATTGAAATGCTGACTAGCATTGATCTTTCTAATGGGCACCTCTGTGTGCACTGGCCTTGAGACTAACTGAAGACAAGTAATCCCTTTGAATATAGAGGAATCAGAACTAGGAAAAGAGAAAGAAGTGACTTATGACTTGAAAAAGCAACTAGGGCTCAAGTGTGCAAGACTGGGGAGTCCCAGCTTGTGCTTCCTGTTTTTATAGGTTACAGACCTGCACATAGACCATGTACAATGGGCTGGCCCTGAACTAATGTACAGTAATCCAATCAATAGCAGAAAAGAAGCAGGAACCTAGAAATACCTGCATAAAACATGAGATATGATCTCACAGCCTAGACCAGTCTAGATCAGTGAAATGTGAAGATATGGAATGGTGAAAAGGTGAAGATGTGAAATAGTCATGTGATGTAACAATGTGAAGAGTAAAGATAGTGTCAGAAATGCAAAATAGATGAAGTTTGAAAAAGTGTATTATAACAAATATGATTGCTGCAATTACTGCACTCCTGAAAGATGATCTTCCTGGCTTGTGTTATAATGCAGATGAAGGATATTTGGTGCACATGAACACAAACACTATTTTTATTCCAGAAGAACATCATATGGAGACATTAAGATTATGCCATAACTTCCCTATAGCAGAACATGGGGGACAACAAAGAACTTTACACTTATTACATTGTTTTTTTTTATTGGCCTAACTTGTTAAGGATTCAACTCTAATCCCAAAGACAAGTGCCTTAAGGGGTGCCCATACAAGCAGATCACATAGAACAAGAGGAGAATAGCAACAAGTGCTTTAAACTAGAGAATCCAGTCTAAGCCCTTGCCCTTATATATTGCTAACTACAGTGCATGGATTAGGCCATGAGACCTACATGAGATAACATAATAATGTAAAAAGGGTTCAGGCTAACCCTGATAATATAGTATAAGGGAATAGAGGCTAGAAGCGAAGCTAACTAAGAAAAGGAAGCTAGTGTAGGATAAAAGTAAAAGTAAACTATAGTTAAGTGGTGTCAGTTTGTAATACTACCTCTGTTCTAGGGTGAGTACTTCAAATAAACCCAAGAAAGCACTGGTCAAAGAAAAACAATGCTAGATAAGAAATGGCCTTGAAAATAAATAAAAAACCAGCTTAGAAAGTAAAAGAAAAATGTTAAATCATGGATTAGTAAGGAAAAAGAAGAGAAAAAGGAAAAAAAAACTGTTGCACTGGCAATGCTGGATATTGTACAGACAAGCTTTCTAACCCTAATCAAGGGCTTTGATTTTGGTGTCAGTTTGGTAAGAGTAAGCAAAAGAGTATATAAGTAAACACAAGTACTAGATATTACAAGTACTCAAGACTAGGACTTGAGATATGCTAAGGCTACAGTATTTATATAGTACAGAAAGGTGCATGGACCAAGACCCTGATGGGAATTCTCCCACAGACCCTAAGGCACCATCAAATGGAAGAGAAGACATCATAAGAATAGCCAATGGCTAAAAAGAAGCAATGCTTCTAAAATGGAAGAAAGCATGAGGCTAACCCTATGCCCTGGGTCTAGACCTGTCATGTGACCTGTCACATGCCTAAATAAGATATAAGATAAGATAACCATGTGGTAAAGATAAGATAAGATCATGTGATCAAAAATTGAAAAAGTAAACTATAACAGCAATAGAAAAAGGAAAACTTGCATTGCTCATAGACCACTTATTCTTTTTTTGCTTGTACTTATAATATTCCCATAATTCCAATATTTTTCATTCTCATTCTTGCATTGTATTATCCTGATGTGATACTTGACATGGGCATGGCACAGCATGGGTAAACAAAAAAAAATTCATTGATTTTAGTGTGCAAGTGTTGAGCATAAACAAAAGCAATTAGTAATATTGAGAAAAAAGAGTGTAGGGCAAGTGTTATAAACTGCAATGTACTTCTGGGTACTCCAGATAACTCTGGAGTGAATGGAACTTGGCTTTACCTTATGTGGTGTGCCCTTACACTAGTACTGGGCACTCTGATTTATGGAGGGGTCAGAAGAGAATTAGAGGTTTGGGATAAATCATAAGACTTTTTACTGAGGAGTACAATGTTAAGTTGTGAGGCAAGTTGTGAGACTTAGAGCAAGATACAATATTAAGTTGTAAGGCAAAGAAAGAGTCAAGGATAATCATAATGTCATGTTATGGTCAATATTCAAACTGAGGTACAAGATTTGAGACTACCATACTTATATCTTGAAGAAGTGGATTATTTAAAGGAGAAATGCAAATGCAAAAGGAGTTGTCTTATAAGTAAAGCAGGTGTCAATGTATCCTGGATACAAATGGAGATGTTAGGAAAGACAATATCAAATAATGTCAAACTGAAACTAAATGATAACAGAAAAAGGTGAGGAGAAAAGGAACAGGAACAGGAAATGAGATCAGAGGAACTATGGAGTTGTATTGGAATGTTACAGAGTTAACATATGTAAAGTTGTAATCAACATTAGGTAGGAAGGGACAGAGATAAAGGGAACCAGGAAATATGTAGCTTAGAAGCATGAAAGCAACCAGAGTTGTACTGAAGATAAAGTAGAGTTAACTCATTGGCATAAGATATGACAATATTCCCCTTTTGAGGCCTGAACCCCTGAAGGCCACTAAACATGCGATCTTATTTAATAATCAGGTGGAGTAAGCATCAGGGTTTGGTTAACTACAAGCCCATAAAAACAGTTACCACTTCAAAGAGACTGTTCAAACAACTTTTTTTCCTTATGTCTCCATTTGCTGACATTCATACTTGGTCTGATGAGCACCTGGAGGAGCACATGGAGGATGATGAGGAACTTGGCAACATGAAGTACACTAAGCAGAAACAATGAGGAAAGGCTTAGAAGAAAAAGGAGGTCTGAAAAAGGGCAGAGAAGAAGTGAAAGGTGGCAAAGGAGGTCACTAGATGAGAGGCTGCAAAGGCAGTGGAGGCAGTCCAGATATGGGTGAGTGTGAAACATGCTGTCAAGGCCTAGTACTCAATTCTAGTTTAGGTGGAGGAACTTTGCCAAGCCCAGGTGGAGTTAAGTAATAACAAGGGCAAAAGGAGGGCAGAGAAGGGACCAGTGTGCCAGAGGTATGACAACTAAGGGCTAGGGTGTGAGGTAGGCCCAAGCAAGTCAACATCATGCCTTACCTGTATAGAAACAAAGGCAAGGTGTGATTACTCCAGCCAAGAGAAGCTAAAGAGGAAGTGGAGGAAAAAAGGTGGGAAGGACAAAATGCCCAGAGGTAGGGCAAACTTGGAGGAGACAGAGAAAGGCCTTTGCCAAGTGGCTAAGGGCTGTCATCTAATGGAGGCATCAATGAGGGAGGTTAATGGGAAGGTATGGCAGGAGGTGAGGTGTAAAAACTGGCTGCTAGGGCAGTTGATCAATGCCTTGGATAGGGCATGGGTGGCAGAGGAGGATCTGGAGGGTGATTCAGAGGATAAGGAGATCAAGGAGGTGTTGGGGGAGTTATCAGAGTTATATGAGGAGGTTAGAGAGATCATAATAGATAAAAAAGGGGAAGAGGAGAAGATTAAGAAGGCAACCATTGTGTAGATAAAAACCCTGTGACAAGATTGCTAGGTCAATAGTGCATTTGGTCATATATAGTGTAATCCAGGTTTATCCAGATATCAGAGATGATACTTCTCAATGATCTCTGAAGTGTGACCTAGTTCAGTGGTAAGAAGTCACAAGGTTTCCTTATCAGTACCTTCATAACCTAACCACTTAACCAAATATAGTAGTTTGCAGTTTCTTTGCCTGCAATCTATCTTCAAGTTAAGGATCTCAGAAATCTCAAACTCTAATTCACCATTGATTTCCACTGATGGAGAAGGTGGCTGAATGTGGTCAGGAATGGTATTGGGAATAGAGAGTTTGAGTTGGGAGACATGAAATACTGGATAAGTGGACTTCATGTTCTCCAGGAGGCAGAGTGTAAAGGAGAGTAAGTCTACCTGAGCAATAATGGGGTAAGGATCTAAGTTTTTCTTAGTAAGCTTTTTGAATGGTTATGTAGTCCTAAAGTACTTAGCCTTGATGAATACCTAATCACCTACTTTAAAGGCCAGTGCCAGAGGGTGTCAGGTATTAGTGGGAACTTGGTACCTTTTTTAAGCAGTGGCTATCTCTTCATAAAGGAATTCATAAAGTGAGTTGAGATCAATGGTGTACTTCCAAGCTCAAGTAGAGGTAAGATCACATTCTGGGTGAATGAAGATGTTCAGATGATAGCCCTTATTAGTAAAGAAAGGAAAAACACCTGTAGTCATATTGGGCATATTGTTGTAAGCAAACTCTGTGAGTGAAAGGAGCTTGGACCAATTGTCCTGCTGGTAGTTGCAATAGACACATAGATACTGTTCAAGAGTCTGATTCATTTGCTTGGTCTGACCATTGCCTTTTGGATGGTACCCAGAGGTGAAGTAAAGGCAGATGTTGAGGGCTTGTCTCAAGGAATGGAAGAAATGGGAGATGAACTCAGATCCATGGTCAGAGGTAATGTGGGAGGGAACTCCATGTTTGAAGAAAACATGGAGTAAGAAGAGTTTAGCAAGCCCTGAGGAGATCACCTTATTATCTGTAGAGATAAAGATGCACTGCTTCAAAAGATGATCTACAATGATGAAAATGGTGGTGTGACTGGAGAAAGCTGGAAGTTGTTCAATGAAATCCATAGAAATGGAATTCCATGGCTTTTCTGGAATGGGGAGCTGCTTGAGGAAACTATAGTATTTGTGATGAAGTACCTTGGTGCAGGTGCAAGCTATATATGAGGAAACATACTCTTTGACAAACACTCAAATGCCAGGTTAGGTATATTCTTGGTGGATGAGCTTCAGTGTTCAATTCTGTCCAAAGTGTCTGGATAGGGGGTGGTTATGCTTGTAATGAAGAACCTGGAGGCAGAGGTCAGAGGTATCAGGAACATAAATGCAGTTGTTCAGATACAAGAAGCCTTCTGAGTCTTTTGACTGTTATAAATAACAAGTTTGGAAGCACAAGTGTCACATGATTAAGCATGTGATCATGAGAATCCTATGCCATACAAGGACAAACCCTCAAATATGGTTAAGTGGACTATTTCAGAGTCCTTTTTGAGTTAAAGGCATAGCTTATGATTGGATCTAGGATTTCAGATGACAGATGTATCTTCTGATCAAATCTCTGATGAATCTAATCTTGATCCAGATAAGGGTCAGATATGATCATGGCAGATCTCTAGATGGGATCTTCTCAGCCTCATGATTGAGGGGATGTTCTAATCTCTGCTTACCCTGAGATCCTTTCTATTAGGGACTCAAACCCCAAAAGAGAGAGGCAGCCTTGAGAAGTACCCACACAGAAAAAAAGCAACCATGGAACAAGTGCTCTAAACTCAAGAATCCAGTTTAGATCCTTGCCCTTATATACTATTAGCTAACCATGCCATGAGGCATACATAAACTAGCTAAATAAAGATATAGGGCATAAGAAAGAGGTTAAAGTGGATCTAAATAGAGAAAGAAAGCTAGTGTAGAGTAAAAATAAAAGTAACTCCTAGCTAAGTAGTGTCAGTTCATAACACTTACCTTCCATTCTTCATAGCCTCTTCATACACATCTTATTCACATGGTCCACTTGGTTATATTCTCAGTTAGCATGCTCTATGCCCTATTTTCTTATTTAGTATTTCCCTTCACTTCAGAGATGGTCTGTGCACTAACAAATAAGTATAAATACTTAGTGAGATTCAATACAAGGCCCCCAGCCTTAACCACTTGTATCCTACTCCATATTTAGTTCTAGTTAGTTCTTGTCAATACAAGGACTTTCTCTGAATTCTAGTGCAATGGCTTCTCAGATCTTGCTACCCTAAGTACTTTGTCCTCTCTTTCATCTATTCAATCTGAATCTGACACCAAATCTGTTTGTACCCTTTCAAGGCAGGCTAGTTAGGGTTAGAAAGCATTATATATAGTCTAATACCATAACATTAACCAATGAGAGTCAGGTGAAAGGGTGCTAAACAGGTAAATAGAGGCATGGAATTAGAAGGAAGTGCTGAAAGGATGTCATGATGGAGGATTTCAAGGTTAAAAAGGAATATAGACTGGAAAACTGGAGACACTAAGAAGAAAGCCTAGAGAAACACAGTAAATTGCTCCTGCATGAACACTGAAATGCAACAACTTGATGTGTTGACCTAAACTCCTAACCTTCTTGGAGTGTGCTGATAGTCCTAAATCCTAAAGTGAAGCTTTTATGCTAGTGGCTTCGAACTAGGCAAAGTAAGAGAAATAATAAGAGCCAAGAGGTAACAAGAACTAGAAGGTTCAAGTGCACAAGACTGGGAAAACCCAGGCTTGAGCCAACCCCCTTATATATTGCTACATAATGCACACAGACCATGTAAATGGTGCTGGCCCTAAAGTAATGTACAGTAAGCCAATCAATAGCAATAAAGGAGCAGGGACCTAGAAATACATAAGTTAAACATGAGGCCTGATATCAGAGTCTAGATTGCTCTAGACTTGTGCCATGTGAAGATGTGAAATGTGAAATAGTGAAGAGGTGAAAATGTAAAGGTGTGAAGAGATCACATGATGTGATAATGTGAAGAGCTATAGTAGTATAAAGATAAGTCCAAAAAGAGTAAAAATGAAAAAGTGCATTATAACAAACACAGGATGGAAATTGTGCAGATTAACATGGGTATAGTCACTATTCCCCTCTTTGGGATAGATGTCCCAATATCTAGTCAAGGTATCAGACTTAGTGAAACACAGGTCTTGTATGTCAAACTACTGATGTCTTCTGAGGCCTGAGAGTGCTCTAATACTAAGGATTGCTACTGAATGAAGGCTTTGATCTTAGAGCCAACAGAACTAGGCAAAGAGAATAGAGAAAAGAGGCTTGGACTTGTGAAAGCTGAGAGCTCAAGTGCACAAGACTGGAGTTAACCAGGCTTTCACCTCTCTTTTATATAAGTTACTGAATTGTGCACAGACCATGTACAATGGACTGGCCCTAAACTATAGTACAGTAAGTCATCCAATAGCAAAACAAGAGCAGGGACCTAGAAATACATGAGGTGAAACATGAAGCTAATAATATAATGGTCTAGACCAATCTAGACTTGTGATATATTGAAGAAGTGAAAAGGTGAAAAGGTGAAGATGTAAAAGGGTCATGTGGTGTAACAATATGAAGAGTTGCAAGGGTGAAGTAAAATTGAAGAAAACAGAATAAAAATTATAACACTTAGCATCTAAATAACCTGGGCAAAAATGGATAATTAGATTAAATTAAAAGAGAAATTCTGACCACTAAGCTTGCCAGTGAGTCAGAAGCTTGGATGTAGTGAAATATTCCAGGTTCTTGTGATCAGTAATAACATTGACTGGAGCACTGAAACCTTTAAGGTAATGTCATTAAGTCTTGAATGCAGTAAAAATGGCAAGAAGCTCCTTATTGTGGGTATTATAGTTGAGTTCTGACATGGTAAGCATATATAAATAGAAAGTGATAGAGCAGATCTCATTGTCCAGATACCAGAGTGAAAGGATTCCAGTGATTACATAGTCTGAAGTGTTAGTTTTACTGATAAGAGAAGCATTGTGAACCCAATGGGTCAGAATAGGGGCTGAAGTAAAGGCATCTTTGAGGCACTGGAAAGCAGTGCAACAGGAAGTGTTGAAGTCCCAACAAGCAGATTTGCAGGTGAGCCAAGCCAGGGAAACAATAATATCAAAATAGCTCTGGATGAAACAGCAGTAGAAATTAGCAAAACTGAGGAAAAACTGAATATCATGAACTTTGTAAGGCTTAGGCCAATCTAGGATGGATTGAACCTTTTCAGGGGACATAGTAAGCCCTGAAGGGGAGAGCTGGTACCCAAGATACTTAGTTGAATTGGTATGGAATTTGCATTTCTCAGATTTGGCAAAGAGGCCATGTTTCCAGAGGCAATGAAGGACATTATAAACATGCTTGATATAAGATATCCAGTCAGTGGAGAAAATTAGGATATTATCCAAATAGATGATTATGGAAACATTAAAAAGATTAGCAAAGATAGAATTAATGAATCACTGGAAAGCTGCAGAAGCATTGGTAAGCTTGAATGGCATAACAAGCCACTCATATGAGCCATAGCATGTACAGAAGGAGGTCTTCCACTTATTGCCCTCAGCAATGTAAACTAAATGATAAGCATGCTGAAGGTCAAGCTTGGTATAGATGGTCATGTGGCTTAGTGCATCAAGAAGGTTGGAAATGTGCAGAAGGGGGTAGTGGTCTTTCTTTATAATCTTGTTGAGTTCTTGAAAATCTACACACAACCAAAGGGATCTGTCCTTCTTCCAGACAAAGAGGATAGGAGCAGCATGAGCAGATGAAAAGGATTGAATAAATTCCATGGATAAATGTTTGTCTAAGAAGGTTCTGAGTGCTTCAAGCTCAGAGAGTGAAAGGGAGTAGATGGTGCCAATAGATGGGGAGGTGCCTTCTTTCAGATCAATCTTCAGATCAAACTTGCAGTGGAGAGCAAGGATAGAAGCCTTGCTTATGCTAAACACATCAGCAAAGTCATGATATTCCTAAGGAACACCAGAAAGGTCAGCTGGAGAAGGGACAATGGAGGCAGAGCAGAGATAACTCTTCAGGAGATGGAGTTGCAGATAGAATGGGACTGAGCCATTAAGACTACAGGCACATGCAAATGCTGATAAGCTAAGGAGCTTGATTGACAGAGGTTTGGGGTCAGAGGAATATGGTAAATTGGGGTTGGAGTCAGCTTGGGTTGGAAAGACCAGAAGCTGTGAAGGTGAGCTCAGAGGTGTTGACATATGTGATTCAGATAATTAAAATGAGATATGACTCAATATCCAGTTAATCAATGAATTGTGGTGGGCAAGCCAGTTATGTCCTAGAACAAGAGAACTAAATCCATTCAATGGAGTGATATAAAATGTCATCAAAGTGATAACACCAGTTTCAAAACAAATAAAAAGATCAATGGCATTGATAATCATAGAATTAGAAGTGCCATTAAAAAGTTGGAGCTGCAATGAAGAGATGGAATAGGTCAGAAGATTATAGATACTAACTAACTTGGTGTCTATGAAGCAATCTGAAGAACCTGAGTCAATTAGAGTGGGAAATAGGGGAATTTTGTGAGAGACAAGGATAACAAGAGGTATCAGTAAAGCTTTATCTAAAAGAATGGACATGTTGAGTCTGATCTCCTGTAAAGCATGGGAAGAATCAATGTAATCTCCAGCCCATGTGGAGTTATGAAGACTATGGACTATTTTTTCACCTTTAAAACAGAGGCCTCCAGTTTGAATTCTAGAGTGGAGATCTTGGCTATGCAAGCCTTGGCTGCTTTGGAGGTAGATCTAGGGCAATCCTTGGCTATATGCCCAGTGGTTTCACAGAATATACAAAGGTGATTCTCAAGTTAACACTTGTGTTCTTCAGCAGTGAGCTTACTGTCTTTACCAAGCTTAGATGATAAGTTATGCTTCTGGGGGGTGAATAACTTGAATGAATTAGAGGAACTGGCTAACTTATTCTTTAACTCCTTAGTACCAGAGGTTAAAGCAGAGGAAGTGGAGATTTTGTTAGATGATTTGAGCAAACTAGATAACTTTTCTTGGTGGTTGATTTCATATCAATGCTCCCAATAACAAGTGTCAAGGGTCTGGGCAAGTTGCCAAAGTTCACTAAGGGTGGAGAGTTTGCTAACATAGGAGATGTCATCTTTAATGCAATTTGAAAGGCCATTGTAAAAGTAATGCTGGAGTATGCTATCTCCATATCCCTGAATTTGTAATGCAATCCTGTTGAACTCTATCACATACTTGTTAATTTATTGACCATCCTTTATGGCCAACTGGTCCAACTGATGTTCTGCATTTTTGACCAGATTATGTGATCTGAAGTTAGTTGTTACAAGTGAATGGCTTGCTAGCAGAAGAGTCACATGACAAGCACATAACCATGAGACTTATATGTCAAACAAGGAATAAACCCTAGAATATGGTTAAGTTGTTCTATTAGAGTTCCTTTGGAGTTTGGGCAATACTTATTGTTATAATTTTTATTCCATTTTCTTTATTTGCATCTTACCCTTGCAACTCTTCACATTGTCACATCACATGACTATTTCACCTTTTCACTTTTCACATCTTCACTTTGTCACAAGTTTAGACTGGACTAGACCTTGACATCATTTGCCTTATATTTATCTTATGTATTTCTAGGTTCCTACTCTTTTTCTGCCATTGGTTAGCTTACTGTACTATAGTTTAGGGCCAGTCCATTGTACATGGTCTGTGTGCAGTCCTGTAGACTATATAAGAAGAGGTGCAAGCCTGGCTAACCCCAGTCTTGTGCACTTGAGCTCTCTGCTTTCACAAGTCCAAGCCTTTAGTCTCTTTTTCTATATTCTTTGCCTATGTCTGTTGTCTCTAGTTTAAAGCCTTCACTCAGCAGCAGTAGTTGAGTGTTCTCAGGCCTCAGAAGCATTCATAGTTTGACACACAAGATCTGTGTCTCACTTGTGCAAGACTTGTTACTATTAGTGCTATCAGAAGAAGTAATTTTCATCTTATGAGCCCAAGAAAGACTTATCTTTGCAGACACAAAGAAACTCTTATCAACCTAGTAGACAAAGCCATCCTAGGATTTGAAGGAGATGAGGAGAGAAAAGAAAGCTTTCAAAAGAGATTCAATGAGTTTGATTGTCAAACAGAAAGAGATTTTGCAGCCAAGAGAGCCAGAGATCAGCAAGTAGCCACCACCAAATGTCTTCACTCACTCTGCCCCTCCACTGTCCTTAGAGTACCCAGAAGGAGTTTCAGGACCACAGGAGCACCCTGTATCCTTAGATCTTTAAGCAAACATGTTATACCCAGGAAAAGGAGAGTTTGGAGTCCCACTGGACCTAGAAGTATTGCAACCCCCAGAAACCAGCGAATCCAGTCTGGACATCCTAGAGCCCCTTCATCCCTTGCCCAACCCCACCTTTTCAACCCAGGAAGAGCCAAGACCAAGCTCATTGTTCATCAGGCAGCCCCAGCAATCAATAGCTTCATCTTTCAGGCCCCAGATGTTTTCAGATCAAACAGGCTTAGCAGACCAGCTTCAGGATATTTTGGGGGCCACTAAGGATAGTGCCAGGAAGATTGCAGATCCAGGAAAGTGGGATAGTGATTGAAAGAAATGGAGAAGGTGGTAGGTCCTCATTATGATTTGGACTTATAAAATAGAGTGAAAGAATGATCATATCATGACCACAGCAGTTCTATCAAGGTTATTGGGGAAAGCTGAAGGATTTGCACAGCTTACCCTGGAAAAATACATTCAAGAAGAACAAGAGTACATTATCAACAACCAAGGACAAAGGGAAGTGAGAGAAATAAAGGCATGGCTGCATTTTGGAGATTTGGCCACAGAAATAAAGGAGTATTTTCACATCAATGAACTTGCTCACAAGGCAGTAAAGAAAATAGAAGGTCTAAGGCAAATAGGATCTATAGATGATTACCTTCAAGAATTTGAGGTGCTGAGAGAAGATTCAGAGATCTCTGATGAACATGCAATGAAGCTTCTCAGGGTACAAGTATAGTACTGAATTTACTTACAAGCTTATTTTCAGGGATTAAGGGAGTCATTGAGGGAGTTAAAGGAACAATTCAGGAGCATAGGGAGAGCTTTTGAAAGAATGGCAGTAGAAAGGGGACAGGTACCAACTAACAGATTCCAACCAAGGTATAATGTCTCTAAAGGACCTCCTTCCCCTGGATGATTCACTCCAAATAATCCCTTAAATCAATTTTTCCCTTGTTCTCAATGGCAACCTCCTCCCCACTTTACTCAAGTAGAAATGCAGCCAGGAAGTGGGGCACCAATGAAGGTAGATGCACAGAGGATAGTGACTCAGCAAGAATGCTGGAAATGTCACAAAAAAGGACATATAGCAAAGGATTGTCATTCTTCTCTGCCCTTTACCCCCTTTTATTCTGGAAGAGCCAGTGCCCCAGCTGATAATAGGGCCATATCCCAGATCATCAGATTCAGAGACTTCTCTAATGAACCAGACAGTAATAGTTGATACACTGCTAACCCAATTGACATGAGAATGCTGCAAGCTATGGCAGCTCAACAAAATCAACAAGCAAGTATTCAGGAGATTAACATGCCCTGGAATAGCATGGAAGAAGCAGAGGCCTATTTTAGAGATAAGTTTGAAGTAGAGCAAAAAACTAAAGCATCTTTTCAAGGGTAACTTTGACTGATTCAGGTGGTTAAGGTCCAAATTTATTTAAATCAGGTACTACTGTAAAATTTTTCAATTCTAGTTCAATTGCCTCAAAGGGGTCTCTTCAGAGCTTGGCCATAGGCAATAAAATGGTGCTTAATTCCTCACAAAAAGAAAAAGAAAAAATTTCTCCTATATTTATCCACAGTTCACCTTTTACAGAATTAAAGAAAAACCTTGATATATTAGAAGAAAGAGACAAATTTATGTTAAAAACACAGGTAAAAGAAAAAAGAGAAAAACAAGAATGGGAAAAGATGGGAACACTAATGGCTTTATTGGACACTGGAGCAGTTGTAACATTCATCAACAAATGGTTACTTGAGAAATATAAACTAAAACAAATTCCTTTGCATTAGAATGTCACAGTAATAAATGCAGATGGAAAAGAAGGAAAAGAAGGAAGAATTAGATTCAAGGTTCAACTCCAAATCAGTTTCGATAATGCAACAAGCTGTAGACATGAAGAGGAAATTGAAGCCCTGGTATCTATACTAGGCACATGTGATATGATTATAGAATATGACTGGTTCAAGCATCATAATCCCACAATTGACTGGTGAAACAAGATTTCCTTTACTAAAATTAACATAGCCCATTAACAGGTAAATACTAAATTAGAAGAATTAAAGAAGCAAGTATCACAAGAATTCTGAAAGTTTTTGCAGATCTTTTCACAGAAACAATCAGAAAGAATGCCAATTAGAAAACCATGGGATCATGGAGTTGAACTAAAAGAAGGATTTACTCCAAAGAAAGGTCAAGTTATTCCTCTTTCTGATTCCAAAATGACCAAAGTAAGAGAATTTATTGAGAAGGAAAGTAAGAAAGGATATATTCAACCTTTTAAATCTCCATAGACATCACCAGTTTTTTTCATCAGCAAAAAAGATGGTGGCAAATGAATGGTCATTGATTATCAATACCTCAATGATTGGACCATCAAGAACAATTACCCTCTTCCTTTAATTTCTACTTTAATTGACCAATTGAAAGGAGTGTTATAAACATTTCAATGTACTCTGGGGGTACTTTGGATAACTCCGGAGTGGATGGGGCTTGGCTTCACCTTATGTGGTGTGCTCTTATGCCAGTACTGAGTGCCCCAATTTATGGAGGGGTTGGAAACTATCAGAGGTTCAGGATCAGCCATAAGGCTTTTTTCCAACAAGAGGCATGACATCAAGCTGTGGAATAAGTTGAGGGACTTTAGGGTAGGGTACAACATCAAGTTGTGAGGCAGAAGGGGTCTGGGAGGGGATCATAATGTCATATTATGGTTAATATTCAAACTGAAGTACAAGATACTGAACTCCAGTACTTATACCTCAGGGAGACAGATTATCTAAGAAGGAAACAGAGGTATGAAAGAAGTTGTCTCATAAGTGAAGCAGATGCCAATGCATCCTGGATACAAATGGAGATGTCAGAGGAGACAACATCAAACAATGTCAAACTGAAACTAAGTGATAACAGGGAGAAGCATGGCACAAAGGAACAGAAACAGAAAGTGAGGTTGGAGAAACAACAGAGTTGTATCAGAATAGTATGGAGTTAGTATAGGTAAAGTTGTAATCAATCATTAGATAGGAGAAGACGGAGGTAAAGGGAACTAGGAAACATGCAGCTTAAAGCATAGAAGCAACTGGAGTTGCATCAGAGACATAGCGGAGTTGATCCATTGGCACAGGATGTGACAGTATTCCCCTCTTAAGGCCTGAACCCCTGAAGGCTGTAAAGCACATGCTCTTGATGAATAAGTGAGCAGAGCAGGCATCAGGGTTTAGCTGGCCAGAAAACCATAAAAGCAAATACCACCCAGAGACTTTCACCCTAGTATCCCTCATCATGTCTTTCTTCACCGACATTCACACCTGGTCTGATAAGTGCCTGAAGAAGCATGTCAAAGATGAAGAGAAGCTTAGTGACACAAAGTATGCTAAGTGGAAGTGGCAGAGAAAAGTGAGGAGAGAGGAGGAGGCTCAGAAGAAAGCGGAGAAGGCTCGGAAAGCAGTGGTGGTGGTCCAGAAATGGGTGAATATTGGAAATGGGGTCTGAACCTAGCACTCTAACACTGGCTTAGGTGGAGGAGCTTCATCAAGCCCAGAAGGTGGGGTCAAGTAATGGCAATGGCAAGAGGAGAGCAGAAGAGGGACTGGGGTGCTGGAGGTGCAACAACTGGGAACTGGGATGCCAGGTGGGCCTGGGCAAGTCAGCATCATGCCTTGCCTGTATAGAGGCAAAGGTAAGGTGTGTATGCCCCAGCCAGGAAAAGCTGGAGAGAAAGTGGAGATGGAAGATGGGAGAGGAAGGGGTGCCTGATAGCAGGGCAGACTCAGAGGAGGATCTTTGGCAGGTGGCTGAGGGCTGTCGCCTGATGGGGGCATCAATAAGGGAGGTGGGCTGGAAGGTATGGCAAGAGGCCAAATGCAAGAACCAGCTGCTGGAGCAGCTGGTTGATGCATTGGGAACAGCATGGGCAGAGGAGACCAGAGAAGCCAGGAGTTTGGGGAGCAAGGACGGAAAGGTGAACAAGGTGGCAGCAGAGCTGTCAGAATTTTGTGTGGAGGTTGGCAAAATTTCCATGGTAGACAAGAAAATCAAAAAGACAATCTTAGAATAGGTAGAGGGTCTTGTGATTAGATTACTAGATCCACTACAGTTGGTTAATCATAAGATGGCCCAGGTTTGTCTGGGTAACAGAGATGAAACTTCTCAATGATCTCTAAAGTGTGCCCTAATTCAGTGGCAAGGAGTCATGAGGTCTCCTCATCAGTATCCTTATAACCTAACCACTTAACCAAATATAGTAGTTTGCAGTTCCTTTACCTACAATCTATCTTTGAGTCTAGAATTTTGGAAATCTCAAACTCCAGTTCACTGTCAATCTTGACTGGGGGTGGAGGTGGTTGCACACAATCTGTGATCACATTGGGGACAGAGGGTTCAAGTTGAGAAACATGAAAGACCAGATGAATGGACTTCATGTTCTCCAGGAAATGGAGTGTGAAGGACAGCGAGCCCACCTGAGTGATAATGGAATAAGGACCTAAGTTCTTTTTGACAAGTTTCTTGGAAGGCCACATAGTCCTAAAGTACTTAGCCTTGATGAATACCTGGTCACCTACTTTAAAGTCCAGTGCTGGAGATCATCAGGCATCTGCAGGTCCTTGGTATCTGACTTGGGTGGCAGCTACTTCTTCATGAAGGAAGGTGTGGAGAGAGTTGAGGTCTATGGCATATTATGAAGCTTGGGTGGAGGTGAGATCATGTTCTGGGTGCATGGAGATGTTCAGATGGTAGCCCTTGTTTGTGAAGAAAGGGGAAACACCTGTGGTAGCATTAGAGGCATTGTTATAAGCGAACTCTATGAGGGGCAGGAGTTTGGACCAGTTGTTCTACTGATAGTTGCAATAAATGCATAGATACTGCTCCAGGGTTTGGTTCATTTGCTTGGTTTGACCATTACCCTCCAGATAATATCCGAAGGTGAAGTGGAGATGGATATTGAGGGCTTGACCCAGAGAACAGAAGAAATGGGAAACAAACTTGGAACCTCGATCAGAGGTGATGTGGGAGGGAACTCCATGTTTGGAAAACACATGGAGTAAGAAGAGTTTAGCAAGCTTTGGGGAGGTCACCTTGTTGTCTGTAGGAATAAAGATGCACTGCTTTGATAGATGATCTACCATAATGAGAATAGCAGAGTGACTGGAGGAAGCTGGGAGCTATTCAATGAAATCCATAGAGATGGAATTCCATGGCTTTTCTGAAATGGGGAGCTGCTTGAGGAAACCATAGGGTTTGTGATGGGGTACCTTAGCATGGGCGCAAGCTGTACATGAAGAAATGTATTCCTTGACAAATGCTTAAATGCCAGGCCAGGTATACTCTTGGCAAATGAGCTCCAGTGTCCAATTCTGACCAAAGTGTCCAGATAAGGGGTGGTTGTGCTTGTAGCGGAGGACCTGGAGTCAGAGGTCAAAAGCATCAGGGACATAAATGCAGTTGTCCAAATGCAAGAAACCTCCTGGGTCTCTAGACCAACAAGAGTTGGATGGGAGGATACCAGAACAGTGGATAGAGGCAGTAGAGTCAGAAGGGAGTGCTGAGATGATGTCATAATGGAGGGTTTCAATGTCAAAGAGGGATGCAGACTAGAAGACCAGAGATGCTAGAAAGGAAGCCTGGAGGGATGCAGTGAGTTGTTCCTGTGTAAACATGGGCCAGAAGTTATGTGGATTGATGAGGGCATAGTTGCCATTCCCCACACTGGGATAGATGTCCCATCATCTAGTTAGAGCATCAGGTTTAGTGTCTAAACAGCCAGGGCAAAAATGGATAATCAGATTAAACTGAGAGAGAAACTCTGACCACCAGGCCTGCCAGCAGGTCAGAAGTTTAGACATAGCAAAATATTCCAGGTTCTTATGATCAATGACAACATCCACTGGAGAACCAGAACCTTTGAGGTAATGATGTCAGGTCTTGAATGCAGTGAAAATAGCAAGAAGCTCCTTATTATGGGTATTATAGTTGAGTTCCAGCACAGTGAGCATATGGGAATAGAAAGTGACAGGGTGGACCTTGTCATCCAGGGACCAGAGTGAGAGGATTCCAGCTATGGCATAGTTGGAGATGTCAGTCTCAACGATAAGAGGAGCATTGGGGACCCAATGGGTCAAAATAGGAGCAGAAGTAAAAGCATCCTTGAGGCACTGGAAAGCAGCATGACAAGAAGTGTTGAAATCCCAATGAACAGACTTGCAGGTGAGGTAAGTCAGGGGAATGATGATGTTGGAGTAGCCCCAGATGAAGTGGTGGTAGAAGTTAGTAAAACTGAGGAAGGACTGGAGATTCCTAATCTTGTGAGGCTCAGGCCAATCCAGGATGGATTGAACCTTGTCAGGGGACATCATGAGCCCAGAAGAAAAGAGTAGATATTCAAGATACTCAGTGAAATTGGTATGGAATTCGCATTTCTTGGATTTGGCAAAGAGGCCATGCTTTCAGAGGCAGTGGAGGACTTTGTGGACATGCTCAGTATGTGATGTCTGGTCAGCAGAGAAAATTAGGATATCATCCAAGTAAATGATTACTAAAACATCAAAAAGATTGGCAAAGATAGAATTGACAAACCACTGGAAAGCTGCAGGGGCATTGGTGAGCCCAAATGGCATGACAAGTCACCTGTAGGAGCCATAGTGCATATGGAAAGAGGTTTTCCACTCATTACCCTCAGCAATATGAACTAAATGATAAGTGTGTCTAAGGTTGAGTTTGGTATAGATGGTTGCATGGCTTGAAGCATCAAGAAGATTGGAGATGCATGGAAGGGGGTAGTGGTTTTTCTTTGTGATCTTGTTGAGGCCTCAGAAATCTACACACAATCAAAGGGATCCATCCTTCTTCCAGACAAAGAGGATAGGAGCAGCATAAGTGGATGTGGAGGGTCAGATGAAACTGGTAGCAAGATGTTCATCTAGGAAAGTCCTGAGTGCTTCAAGCTCAGAGGGTGATAGAGAATAGGTGGTGCCAACAGTTGGTAAGGTGCCTTTTTTCAGCTCAATCTTCAGGTCAAATTTGCAGTAAGGGGCAAAAGTAAACACCTTGCTTTTGCTAAACACATTAGCAAAGTTGTGGTATTCCTGGGGAATGCCAGAAAGGTCAGCTGGAGGAGAAGCAATGGAAGTGAAACAGAGATGACTCTCTGGGGGTCGGAGCTGCAGATAAAACAGGACTAAGCCATCAAGGCTACAGGTACATGCAAATGCTAATGAGCTGAGTAGCTCAATCAACAGAGGTTTGGGGTTATGGGAACATGGTAAATTGGGTTCAGAGTTAGCTTGGGTCAGAGAAACCAGAGGCTGCAGAGATGAGCTCAGGAGTGTTGGCATGTTTGGTTTGGATGATCAGAATGAGATACAACTTGATACCCAGTCAATTAATGGATTGTAGTGGGCAAGCCAGTTGTGTCCTAGAACAAGAGAACTAGATCCATCCAATGGAGTAACATAGAACATCATCAGAGTGATATCACCAGTGTCAAAACAAATAGAAAGATCAATGGCATTCATAATTATAGAATTGGAAGAGCCATCAAACAGTCGGAGCTGCAATGGAGGAACAGAGTAAGTCAGAAGATTGTAAGTACTGACTAACTTGGTGTCTACAAAGCAGTCTGAAGAACCAGAGTCAATCAGGGTGGAAAACAGAGGAATTTCATATGAAACAAGGGTGATGAGGGGCATAAGTGAAGTATTATCTAACAGAACAGACACGTTAAGTTTAACCTCCAGTAAAGCATGGAAAGGATTAATGCAACCTCCAGCCCATGTGAAGTCTCAAAGGCTGTGGACTATTTTTTTGTCTCTGAGACAGAGGCCTCTGGTTTGATTTCTGGAGTGGAGGTTTTGGCAACATGAGCTTTGGCTGCCTTGGAGGAAGACTTGGGGCAGTTCTTTGCTATGTGCCCTGTAATTCCACAGAACAAACAGAGGTGATTCTCCAGTCAACACTTGCATTCTTTGGTAGTGAGCTTACCATCCTTACCAAGCTTGGATGATAAGTCCTGTTTCTGGGGAATGGACAACTTGGAGGAGCCGGAGTAATTAGCTGACTTGTTCCTTGATTCATTAGGACTGGAAGTCAAAGTGGAGGATACAGTGGATTTATCAGAGGACTTGGATGGGTGAGACAACTTTCCTTGTCAGCTGAGTTTGAATTTGTGCTTCCAGTAGTGAGTGTCAATTGTTTGTGCCAGCTGGCACAGCTCAATGAGTGTTGGTGGCTTGCCAACACAGGAAAGGTCATCTTTGATGCAGTCTGGCAGACCATTATAGAAATAGTGGTGGAGGGCACCTTCTCTGTAACCCTGGACTTGGGATGTAATTCTGTTAAACTCAACTACATATTTGTTGATTCATTGACCATCCTTCATAGTCAACTGGTCTAGCTGGTGCTCTGCATCTCCAACCAGGTCATGGGGTCCAAAGTTGATCTGGAGTTCCTGAATGAACTCCTTATAATTGTCCATTCACAAGGAGCAGAAGTCAGGGTCTTCAGTAAGGAGGAGGTCAGGCTCAAACCATTCCAATGC